>VMDO01000997.1:0-102916 GCA_007922755.1 Pedetes capensis
ATGGTTTGCCTGGCACAGAATCGGCAAGTGTTTCGATCTGCTGTACATAGGGTCGCTATGAGTCGGACTCGACTCAACGGCACCTAACAACAACAATAGCTACTTCCCTAGAGCTATTGTGAGGACTACAGGTGACTGTGATGTAAAGGCAGTTAACAAGTTGTGGCCTCCATTGTTCCCACTTCTAACAGCAGGCTTATTTTCAGCTTTGAAACTATCAGCTTATTTCTCCTAAAATGCCAGCAAAGTTAGCAGCCCACAGCAGTGATCACCAGAGGTTTAACTAGTCCTACTATTTCTCTGCAAAACTGTTTGTAAACCAAAAGTCAAGTTTTTTAACTTACCTTCCACCACCTTAATGAAAGAACACCGCAGTAAAAGAGAAATAATCTAACTGAGCACAGTGGCACATACCTGTAATAGCACCACGGAAAGCTGAGGCAGGAGGATCTTGAGTTCAAGGCCAGAGGCAGCCTACATAATTTAGTGAGGTCTTGACTCAAAATAAAAAAATTAGTGGGCTGGTGGTGCAGCCTGTGGTCCGGCACTTGCAAAATATGTCTGTGGCCCTAGGTTAAGCCCCAAGTACTGCCCAAGAAAGAAAGAAAGAAAGAAAGAGTAAGAAAGAAATATCTAACATGGCAGCAAGCCACAAGACATCCAACTTAGCAGTATTATTAGAATTCCTGGAACATTTACTTCCTTTTTCCAGAACTCACACAGAAACTTTTTTTTTCTTTTTTTTGCGGGGGTTGGGGGGGACTCCTGAGTGCTTTGAAATAGCAACTGAGCTGTCAACAGAAGCTTCTCTACACCAAATCTTGCCAGGTCCAACAAAGAGGTGAGCTCAGTAACTGGCCATTTTCCACTATGTGAAGGAAGAGATAAACCAGCTGGCAAACTTCCTATTCCTCATGACTTTTCACATGCTCCTTTAAGAAACAAGTTCCAGAGTGCCCAGTTTCCCTACAGAACTCCAGCCCTACTGGAAATTCCTTTAGTGAGCTAGGGTTCCACACAGAACGAAGTCTTAGGGATCACTGAGCCTCATTTGTAGAGGAAAGGAGGATGTAGGAAGATGGCTGGCTACAATGAAAGGCCAACCAGTGACATTTCCTAAGAATAACATTTTTTTCCCATCACTAAGTTTCACGGGCACACAAATTTTGGTCTTCAGTATAATTCCTGTGAAAAAGAACAAGAATTCTTAAGGCAAAAGCAATTCTACATCTTCTGATAAGAAAACAGAAGTCAGGATAGGTCTGGAAGGGTAGAAACAGAATAAGAGGGCACAGATGCTTTCAAGAATGTCTGGGAGAATGCCAAAGAGACAACAAAAACAGCCTAAGAGGACCTACAGTAGCCAAGTTGTGACAAAGTGGTCATTAAAAGAAAACACCAATATTTAATGTATAAAATTTATCCTGTGAATTCCATAAAAAAGCAAGAAAAAGTTAAAATACTCAAAATAGGCTAAAATGCTAAAAAGAACTTTTTTGTTTGAATTTAATTTGATTAAGAAAGTGCCGATATACTTGAGTATTTCTTTCCTTTAATAAGCATGTCTGCCTGTAAATACACATACAAACTTGCATCTATCTTTGCATGCCAAAAAATGGGAGGGAATAGGAAATTCTGTGCAAGTCCAGTTTTGGAATGAAGAAAGAAAGCGTAACAAGAAAAGGGAGCCTGATGCCATGGTGCATGCAAGTAATCCCAGCTACTTGGGAGGTGGAGGCAGGAGGATCACAGGTTCAAGGTCAGACACAGCCTGCACAACTTAGTGAGACCCTATCTCAAAAGTTAAAAAACTAAAAAGGGGTTAGGGTGTGTGGCTTGGTGGTGGAGCAACTACCTAGCACATGAAAGGCCCTGGGTTCAACCCACCAGGGACGGATGGATGGAAAGAAGGAAGGAAGGAAGGAATGGATGGAGAGAGACAGAGGGAGGAAGAGGGCTAGGGAGGGAAGGGAGGAGGAAGACTGACACAGCAAAGAAACTAGGTAAAAGAAGAATATCCATTCACCTGTCCTAAAATGATCAAGCACCCATCTGAGGAAGAAAACTCTAGATGGCCTTCTAATCAAAAGATTCTAACAAGGAATGCTCAAGTATGCAATATTTCTACCAGGTCAGTTTCATAGACAAGAAAATAATAAGTCAATTTCCAAAGGGATAAAAAAATAGAATGGAAATAATTAAAACTAGTATGCCTAATGTGAGCACTAATGCACTTGGTAACCTAGTAAGTTTCATTGCAAAAAAGGTCCTGTTTAGTTAGCTTTCCATTACTGTAAGAAGTACTTAAGATAATCAACTTTAAAAGCTGGAAGGTTTATTCTGGTTAATAATTTTGAAGGTTTCAGTACATAACTAGTAGGCTCTATTGCTTTGGGCCTGTAGCAAGATAGCACATCAAGTCAGAAGTATACGGTAGAGCGAAAGCACTCAACTCATGGCCAGGAATCAAAAGAGAAGAAGGGGAGGGGGCCGAGGTTTTTCAATGCCCTTTGGAACATAACCTCAACATCCTTAGGACTGCTCACTAGGCCTTACCTCTGAAAGATTTCACCACTTTTTTCCCCCAGTCTGTTAAGATTTCTAAAATCCCAGAAAGTTATAAAAATAATAATTACCATAATCATAACTTCAGGAAAATTCAAAAACAAAGAATGAAGCTCATGGTATCGATGGCTTCAAACAAGTTTAAATATAAATATTATAGAAAGTTTTGCAATATTTGTACTTGTTTTGTCTACTAATTGAAATGTTTGAAGTTTAAAGGGATGAGTTGTACTTTTAAGTAAATTATAAGAGAAAAGAAAGAACATGTACATGCAGATGCCTAAGTACCATGTCAGTATCAATCAAAAAACAAGGGAGTCGGGCACGGTGGTGCACGCCTGTAATCCCAGCGGCTCAGAAGGCAGAGGCAGGAGGATCGCAAGTTCAAGATCAGAGGTAGTCTGCGTAATGTAGTGAGACCCTGTCTCAAAAAGTAACAAAAAAAAAGGGGGGGCTGGGGGTGCAGCTCAGTGGTCCAGCACTTGCAAAGCATGCAAGCGTGAGGCCCTGGGTTCAACCCCCAATACCACAAAAAAAAAAAAAAAAAAAACTAAGGCACTCAGTGTAAAGCAAGATTTAGGATAAACAAGATGATGATACTCTCTATCACAAACTCCTCCAGAGTCCTTCAGGTCTCTCAGCTCCTTTATTGCCATGACCCCTGCCCTTAGAGCCAAGTGAACCTTCTAATCCCAATTTCTCCTTAACCCCGGTCTCTTCCTGCTTCCCCGTTCCACTTTTGTGCATGTAGGTCTCTGATCCTCCAGGTCAAACTCTTCTGCCATTCCTTCTTCTGCCATGTGGACACACATTGGTTCAAACTAACATCCACCTCTATTACTACAGGGAATATCTTTCCCCACGATCCCAATTCACCTTTCTGAACTCAACTGTCACTTGTAAGAAGCCTCTCCAGAATCTTACCAGAATGAACGGTTTCTACCCTAGCACTAGCACAGCCCTCTGTCCACACCTCCAGGTTTTAAGTATCAATGCTTTTTTCTATCACCCACCTTGTCCTTGCACAGTGACTGCTTCAAAGGGCAGGTTTTTTGTCTTTACCTTCTTGCATTCTGTTCATTTAGTGCAAAGACAGACAGCATTCTGTAAATGTAGGGAAATGTAGGCAGGAAGGTTAACACAAACTGCAATAAAGAAATGAAACCTGAGATCTGGTTCCTTCGGAGAAGTACCATGAGAAGGATTCCTTTTTAAAAAAGGAACTTGCTGACCTAGAAACCTCTAGGTAGACTGGCCCAAGAATTGTTACCAACATACACCCAAGACAGAAGTGCCAGGACAACCTACTTTCGTTTGCTACACATGTGTGTCCATGCTGTGATAACTCATAGGGCTGCACCCTTAGAATTTGTGCACTTTCTTTTATGTATGTCATACTCCAATTAAAGCATTTAAAGAAAAGAAAGTGCTCTGATGAAAATAAATGTCTAAAAACAACTGAACTGAAAATGGGTTAATCTGCCAACCTCCTATCCTCTTGGATAGAAAATCATACCTCAACTGTGAAGGTTAAAATTTTTAAAATCTGGCATGTGAAAATATACTGTTTTTGTTTTTGTTTTATGGTACTGGGGTTTGAACTCAGGGCCTTGCGTTTGCATGCTTTGCAAATGCCAGACCACTGAACTGCACCCTTAGCCCATTTTTTGTTTTTGTTTTGTTTTTTTTTGTTTATTTTTGTTTTTTTACTTTTTGAGATAGGGTCTCACTACATTACACAGACTGCCTCTGGTCGTGAACTTGCCATCCACCTGCTTCTGTCTCCCAAGCTGCAGGGATTACAGGTGTGCACCACCATGCCTGGTGCTAAAATTCACTGGTTTTGAAGCTGGAAAAATAAACACTGACTGGGGATATAGCTTAGTGATAGAGTGCTTGCCTAGCATGGGTAAGGCCCCGAGTTGGATCCTCAGCACCACAATAACAAAAAAGACTTAAAAAGTCTGAGTGTTGTGGTGCATGCCTATAATCCTGGTGACTTTGGAGGCTGAGGCAGGAGGATCACAAGTTCAAGGCCAGAGGCAGCCTGAGAAATTTAGCAAGACCCTGTCTCAAAATAAAAAATATAAATAAAAATAAAAAAGAAGGTTGGGAGTGTGCCTTTGTGGTGGAGTGCTTGCTTATCATGCTTGAGGCCCTTGGTTCAGGACCCAGTACTGAAAAAAAAAAAAGAAAGAAAGAAAAAAAAAAGGACACTGACTATAATTTGCTATTTCTCTCTAGCTCCTGTTGGGAAAGTAAAGAGTTGATCTTTTTAAAAAATTGACCCACATTTTGTTTTGTTTTGAGACAGAGTTTCACTAGGTGGCCCTGGCTAACCTCAAACTCACTAAGAAATGCAGGCTGTCTTAGAAGTCTCCAGAAAGAGGATATAAGGAAATGTTCAGGTATCTGCTTGACTTGTGCAGCAAGAAATTCACAGGGGATAAAGCAGAAAATAGTAATACTGAGTAGCTACAAGGGGTAAACAGAAACTGGGTAGAAAAAGGAAGGAATGGAAGTAGGGTAGAAGACATTTCTCCCAGAATGCCTTTTTTAATCATTCTGACTCAGAATGAAGATGTTTCACCTAAACAAAATATAAATAATTATAATTAAACAAGACATGAGGGAAACCCAAAATGGAATACCAACAGTAATAAATGGGCCTAAGTGTATTATAAATGAATAACACAACCACACAGAAGAGGAAGTGACTAAGATAAAAAAAAAAATAAGCTAAGTATCTTCAGAAGACAGCAGTTGACTGTATATTGCAAGACTAAATACAAAAAGAACTGTGTAAAAATACTGCACCCTAGTAAATTTACTTTTCACTTGACTATGGGCTAGCAATTCTGAAACTACAGAATGTAACTATGCAATTGGGCATCAGCGAACAACCCGGGAGGTGAGAGCCATTTTTAGGGGCTGCTAGAGACGAGAGACAAGGAAGAGATGGTGCCGTCAGTTCTTTTCAAGATGTACAGATGAATGGGAAACTAGATACAGCTCTGTGTCTACATACACATATTTCCTTGTTGTCCACTGCAAGGGACTGAGGTGCCAATGCCACAGGAGGTTGACACACCAAGACTGCATTGTCCCAAGGAACCAGAGGGTCCTTGGAGAAATGACTGCTTCCAGGGCTGGGCAGAGAAAATAGCAGACAAGCCTGGCATAGGATGGTATCAGCAAGTAAAAAGCTGCTCAACACATGATGGGTATTAGATAGAGGGAGTGGTTGCACAGCGTTGTGAATGTGCTCACTGCCACTAAACTGTATACTTTAAAATGGATCATTTTGTATCCATTTTGTATTTCTCTTCAATAGATTTGAAAAAGAAATGACAGAGATATATCAAAAGGCAAAGAAGCCAACCTGAGGGAGCTTCCAAGGGCCACCTCTGGGACAATTTAAACAACAAAGTTAATGGTGATAAAGGATTAGAATCCACAGAATGAACCATGAATTCACACTTCTATAAAGAAATGAATGAATGAAAAAAGACATTTCTTTCTGAAATTTGAGTTCTAATAAGTACAGAAAGAATGATGGAAATAGAAAATCACATTTAGCAAACATCATGGTAATAATTGTCACAGGCAAAAAATCATCAATGCATGCTATAATTTGGGGGCAAAAGTATGATGAGATACAAGAAAGACATTGGCTTTAAGAATGCCTCCACAGAAAGGTCGCTGATTGCAAAGGCAAAATTAGTGGACACCAACTTCACCAACTGATCAAAGTGAACATCCCCAGGAACAAAACTCATCCACACCATGCACATCGCAATGCAATGCACTGGGAGGACGCAATGTCACCTCTGTGGAATTCTTGCCAATTATTCATTTCTTCCATCTAACGGTGAGAAATCATCAAATGCAAATTAAGGGGCATTGGACAAAATAACTGCCCAAATCTCATCAAAAGACAGACTGAGGAGATTTCCTATAATGGAAGAAACTCAGAGGACATGACAATTAAATGTAATGTGGGATCCTGAGCTGGGTCCTGGAACAGAAGGACATGGGCAGACAGCTGGTGAAATTCAAATAAAGTCTGTAGATGAGCTGAAAGTATTGTAACAAAGTTAATTTTATGGTTTACAAAAGTGTACATTGGTTATGTAAGTTGTTACATTGGGAGAAGCTGGGTAGAGAATATAAAGGAGCTCTGTGTACTATTTTTATAACTTAATTATAAATCTAAAATTATTTCAAGCTAAAAATGTTTTTAAAACACATTTATGACTGTTCAACTTATTTCCTATTTTCTTCAGCTCCCTCCCTCCATCCTCTCCTACAATAGGCGGGAACTTTTCTCTGACATGTTTACTAAGGCATCCCAGACCCAGTGCCAGGCACATAGAAGACACTCAACAGACCTAAATAGAAAACTTCTGTGAGCCAGAACCCGATAGCGTACTCCAAATGCTAGACTTACTATTGTTGTATTTTCTTTATTTCCTATTTTGCTTTTGCTAGGTGCCCTTGAGTTGGGTCTGACTCATAGCAACACTCCCAGGGTTTTTGATGGCTGATTGTTTCAAGATTGTTTCGGGAGTGGATTACCACATCCTTCTCCCATTTAGCTTCATATATTATGTAAAGAAAAAAAATCTAAAGATTTTACTGCTTTTGTTTACAAATAAGAGACACAGGTTTCAACAAGATGCTTTTGTGGTTATGTTATCATAGCTAACATAATAGGACAACTGATCTTTTCATGTATTTTTTTTCCTCTAAGAATACACTATAGTCTATTGTTTTGAAGCTGCATATTTTCTTCCGCATCTTAATATCTGAGATCAAGATGAGTCTTATACATGATGGCATGTCATAGGTTAATCAGCAACAGCTTTTCCTGCTTAGCAGTAGTTCAAAATAATGGTGCATCTTATGATTGACAGCATTTGTATGTGATGAACTGTAGTAATGAATAAAGCACTTAAACAATATTTTGGGAGCTCCACTTCCAACATGACACCATGAGCTCTGCTGAACCACCCTCCAGTAAAACTGGTGACAATCTTTTTTTTTTTTTTTCCAGTACTGAAGGGTTGAACCCAGGGCCTCACACAGGCTTTGCAAGTGCTCTACCACTAAGCTGTACTCTCAGTCTATTTTTTTACTTTTTTAAATGTTGAGACAGGGTCTCACTAAGTTATGTGGGATGCCTCTGGCCTCAAACTTGAAATCCTCCTGGCTCAGCTTCCCAAAATGCCAGGATTACATGGTGTACCACTGAGCCTGACATTTCTTTCCCAATAATCTTATTTTATTGGTAATTTTTAATGTACAACTTAATGGGTCTGATTATGACATTTCCATACATGTATTTCATTGTATGTTACTCACTTTCACGTCTCTCTTTACTGTCTCATAACTCCCCTCCCCCCTCACACTGTCAATTATTTTTTTAAAACACCGCTTATAGCAGCTGGAAACTGCCCTATAGGCAAACAGCAAAGGAAGAACCATCTAAACAAGAAAATCTATAAAATTCAATGTGAAAGGTGAGAGGGCAATATTTGAACCAAGACCACCCTCTCTCATTTAGAAGCTCTGCTCCAGTCTCCTGTGACCTAGAATGCAGGGTTTCCTTGATCCCCAGCTTTAAACTGGGAAATTCCATCTGGGAAGAAGTAGAACTTTTGCTTTTCTCATCCTGCCCAGGCTAAGTCCCAGGTGAGTGAGACTGAGAGCTCCTTTATTCTCCCCAATCCCCTGCTGCTGGAACAGAGGCTCTGCCAGGGCTGCAAGGTGCTAAGAATATCAGGTCCTGATAGCTGGCTTGAAAGGCCCTGGTTCCACACCCAGGGAGGCAGAGCCAGGGGAAGATGAAGCTCCTGAGGCCATCTTGGGGGAGTTACTCAAAGAGATGCGCGTCACTGTCCCCACTCTCACCTGCAGAGTCCTGCCTCAGAAATTTTGCCTGGAGCCAAAAAACAGTTCCTACCCTCTTTCCACAACAACAATTCTCTTCCAAAAAGAACTGGCTTCATTTGCAACAGAGCATGGAGAATGAGAGGCATAAAAGCCCTCTCAAAAGAGTGAGGTTGTGCCGGGCATGGTGGCGCACGCCTGTAATCCCAGCGGCTTGGGAGGAGGAGGCGGGAGGATTGGAAGTTCGAGACCAGAGGCAGTCTGCGTAACTTAGCGAGACCCTGTCTCAAAAAAGTAAAAAAATGGGCTGAGGGTGCAGCTCAGTGGTCCAGCACTTACAAAGCATGCAGGTACGAGGCCCTGGGTTCAACCCCCAGTACCAGAAAAAAATAGAGTGAGGTTGTGGTGAAGAGAATGTGGAGAATTATGAATCTAATGAAGGTACAGCCTGGATTAAGGGCTGGCCGGTTTACAGGAGAGAACTGGAGAAAGTGCCATCTAGGAGGAGCCCTCCAGGTCAGTCAAATATCATAAACACTGATGTCAGAAACTGGCTTTGCAAAGGAATCACAAACTGATTAGTTTGTAGCTAAATTTATGTCCCAGGGCATTGCTGTAAACAATAAAACAATCAACCAGCAAAATGGAAGAGAGCCCTGCCAGAAACAATGGTATCCCAGGGTGACTGGCCAAACCCACAGCTGTGCCTCCCAGAGGAACCACACCAGATGCTTAGCACTTTGAGAGGAGGGAGGCAAGCCTTCACTAATCCAGCGAGTCACTTACCAAGCAAGCAAATAACAGTGACAAGAACCTCAGTACTTAGAATTGCTAGAATATATTTATATAAATTTTATTTGTATATGTATTTAGACATTTACATATATGTACCTAAAATGCCTGATATCTAGCAAAAAATGAGATGTGCAAAGATACAGGGAAGTATAACCCATACACCAGAAAAAAGCAAGCAATGAATGGAAACTGCCTATGAGTGTAACCAGATGTCAGATTTAAGAGTATGCTTTAGAACTACAGGAAAGCTTAAGAAGGACAGTGTGACAACATTGAATTAAATACATAATATGATAAAGAGACAGAGGTTTTGAGAAAGAACCAGGCCAGCACAGTGGTGCATGCCTGTAATCCCAGGAACTCAAGAGGCAGAGGCAGGAGGATTCTAAGTTTGAGGCCAGAGGCAGCCTGTATAAACCTACCAAGACCATCTCAAGACAAAAAATTTTTGAAAAGGAGCTGGGCATACAGCTCAGTAGTATAGAGCTTGCAAAGTATGCACAAGACCCTGGGTTCAGCCCCACAGTACACACACCCCCACAAAAAAAGGTATTTTTAGAGCTGAAAGTTCAATAACAAGTAAAAAAAAATTCACTAGAAAGTCTCATGATGAGCAATTTTATGCATCAACTTGACTGGGCTAAGGGGTGTCCAGATAGCTGATAAAATGTTATGTCTGCATATGTCTATGAGGATGTTTCTGGAAGAGATTACCATTTGAAGTGGTAGACAGAGGGACTGGGGAAACAACATCACCCTCACTAATGTGGGTGGGCATTATCGGATATATTGATCTCTTCAAGTGAAGAAAATGCAAATTTGTTTCTGTTTGAGCTAGGATATCCTGCCTTCAGACAGTTCCTTCTCCTGATCCATGGGCCTTTACACTTGGACAGGATAGGGACCTACATTTTTGGCTTTCCTGGTCCTCAAGTGTTTGGATTCAGACTAAATTACACTACCAGTTTCCTGATTCTTCAACTTGCATGTGGCAGTTCATGGGACTTCTTGTCCTCTATAATCTCATGAACCAATTCCGATAATAAATCTCCTCATGCTATTGTTTAGATCTTGAATGTCCCCCAAAAGCCTACATGTTAAAGGCTTGGCCCCTATCCTGTAGCACTAATGGAAGATGGTAGACTCTTTAGGAGACAGGTCTAGTGAAAGAAAGGACATTGAGGATGTGCCATTGAAGGGGATATTAGGAACCCAGCCCGTTCCTTTCTTTCTCTGCTTCCTGGCATCCATAAGGTGAGGAGATCACCTCTTCCACACACTTCCCACCATGATGTACAGTACTGTGACAAGCCCAAAGGTCACAGGGTCAAGCTATCATGGACTGAAACTTTTGAAACCACGAGCCAAAATAAACCTTTCCTCCTCGTAAGTTTATTTCCTCAGGTATTTTGTCAGAGCAATGGATAGCTAGGACACCTCATATAGACATTCTAGAGCTGAAAAATATAATAACAGAAGCAAAAACTTCACTAGAGAGCTTTCCTATTACATACTTAGTTTCTTTGGAGAATCCTAATACAACAGCAGATTTGAACTTCAAAAAGAATTAGCAAACTTGAAGATAGAGCAATAGACACTATGTAAGTTGAAGAAAAGAAAGAGAAAGGAAAGAAGAAAATTAATGAATATTCAGAGAAATATGGGACACGACTAAGCACACCACAGTATGTGTAGTGGGATCACTAGAAAGAGAGGAGAAAAGTAAAGAAAAACACTCAGAAACAATGGTTAAATACTTCCCAAATTTATTGAAAAACAATAACCCATACATCTAAGGAGCTCAGAAAACTCCCATCAGGACAAACACAAAGAGACCAACAAACATATCATGGTAAAAATGATAAAAGTTAAACACAAGAATATCTTGAAAAGAGCAAGAGAAAAATGACACCTCACTTAATAGATGACTTAATAGATGGTTAATAGATGACTTCTCAGTAGAAATAACAGACACCAGAAGGCAGTAGGATAATACAAAGTACCCCAAAATACAACAAAGACACTGTGGACTAAGAATCCTATGTCCAAGATAGCTACCTTTCAAAAACTAAGGTAATATAAAAACATTCCAAAGTAAATGAAAACTGAGAGAATTCATTGCTAGTAGACCCATCTTACAAGAAATAGCAAAGGGAATTTTTCAGGCTGAAAGAAATAACCCTAGATAGTAATTCAAATTCACACAAAAAAGCACTAGTAATTATGTAATTATAATACACACTATAAATGTATATTTTCCTTTCTGCCCATTAACTGATTTAAAAAAGGAAGTGTATAAAATAATATATAATGTATTGTTGGACCTATAACATATGGAGATATGTGAGCAATATAACTGGCAATAACAGCACAAAGTAGATGAGTGAAAATAAAATTGTAAGGCCAAGGAAATAATGGCAGATGGTAAAATCATAATTATAATAATACTTTGCTGAGTTTGTAATGTCAATAAATATAAATATGTATAACAATAACTTCCCATGTGTCTGTCAGCTTGTTGTGCTTTGGGGATTTGTGTGTTCCTATGATGCTGAAAGTTATGCCATCAGTATTTCAGATACCAGCAGAGCCACCAGAGTGGACAAGTTCCTGCTGAGCTTCTACACTAAGACAGATTAGGGAGAAGGACTAAGAAGCCCATTTCCAAAACCATTAGCCATGGAAAACCCTATGAATAGCAGAGAAGCATTGCCAAATATAGTGCCAGAAAATGAGCCCCCCCAGGCTGAAAAATGCCTTCCACCACTTGTTGTTGTTAGGTGCCACTGAGTCGGTATCCGACTCATAGCAACCCTACATACAATAGGGGAAACACTACTGTCAGTGCTTCTTTGCTGTTCATAGGGTTTTCAATGGCAGATTGATTTTTGGGAGTGGGTTGCTGGGTCTGTCTCCCAAGCCTACAGCACCTGGTGTTACCTGGTGGTCTCCCATCCAAGTACTAAGCCTGAGCCTGCTTAGCCTCCAAGATCTGATGGGGTCGGATGCCACAGGGCTACGGCTGCAGGCCACCACTAGGGAAGAGTTTTCTCCTCAAAGTAGAGTTGACCTTAATGATGGGACTGGAGGAAAGCCCCTGGGAACTCCTTTTGCTGATGTGGCTTGACTCAAAATAAGGAACATAGTGGCTGTAGCAATGGCTCAAACATAAAACATAAAAAGATCCTGTGCATGGCACAGTGTGGGTAGTGTTTTGTTCTGTTGTACATAGGGTAACTATGAGTCAGATTTAACTCAACAGCACCCAACAACAACAAAAACATAACTATAACAGCAGGAAAGAAGAGCAAAAGGGCACAGAGCTATGTAGGAGTGGCATTTCTACATGCTACTAGAATTGTTAGGTACCATCGAGTCAGGTCCAACAGATAATGACCCTTATAGGGTTTTTAAAGGCTGATGGTTTTAGGATTGCTTCAGCAGTGGATTGCCACATCCTTCTCCCTTTTTTGCAGTGCTGGGAATTGAACCCACGTCCTCAGAGTATAGAGCGGCACTCTACCAACTGAGCTAAACCCCAGCCCTGCTTCTAGAGTTAGGCTAGTATAAGTCCAAACTTGATTTTGATAAGCTGAGAAGCTACTAAAAATACTCAGAAGGCAATGAAAACGTCATTAATGAACTTAAATGCTGCATAAGAATTCAATCAATGCAAAATAAGGTAATGAAGAGGAACAACAAAGACATGAGACATGAAAAACAAAAAGATTAAAGAAATAAATCCAGCTACATCAAAATAACATTAAATATGAACGGATAAAGAAACCAAAGAGTAGAGATCATCAGACTAGATTTAAAAAGCAAGAGTCTGGCAATTCCTCAAATGATTAAATGGAGAGTTACCATATGACTCAGCAATTCTACTCCTTAACAAATACCCAAAAGAAATGAAAACATATATCCCCACAGAAACATATACAAGAATGTCTATAGCAGCACCATTCATAAGAGCTAAAAGGCTGAAACGACCCAAATGTCCATCAATTGATTGAACTGATAAACAAATGTGGTACATCCACATGGAGTTCAGATACATGCCACAATACAGATGAATCACGAAAATGTGCTAAGTGAAAGAAGCCAGTCACAAAAGACCAGACACTATATGATTCCCTGTATGTGAAAGTCCAGAACAGGGAAATCTACAGAGACAGAAAGTAAATTAGTGATTGGTTGCCTAGGGCAGAGAGGAAGGTTGAGCAGAAACTAGAGCGGTAATAGCCAAAGGGTACAAGAGTTCTTTCTTTTCTTTTTTTTGCTGGGAGTTGAACCCAGTGCTTTGTGCATGCTAGGCAAGTGTTCATTGTAGCAGTGAGCTATATGCCCATCCATCCCAGCAGGATTTCTTATTTGCTGTGATGAAAATGCTCTATAACTGACTGTAGTGATGGATTTATGTGTCTATAAAAATGCCAAGAAACACTGAATTGTATACTTTAAATGGGTGAATTGTTCAGTATGTAAATTGTATTTCAATAGAGCTGTTTAAATTTTTTAAATACATTTCTCCTGAAGGAATCACTTATCCATCAAATGTGTGTAAAATGTATACTAAGCACCAAGGACTGAATCAGGCACAATCAGTATCGTATCTGTCCCTCCCCAGGGATCCATGACTGCTTAATTGGTTTTCCCCAATTTCTGGATTGTGTCTGACCAAAGCAGGAGATTCATTAGGAGCTCTACTTGCACCAGCAAGTGAGATGTGAAATTATTATTCTCCCGCTATCATATACTTGCCTCCAATTTTCCTAGCCCATGTAGTCTATATGACTGGAATTCCCCCTCATTTTGACATGGAAATCCTTATACTCTGCTGAAACTAGTATTCTCTTCTGAACCTCAGCTTCCCTGGCAGGATTCCTGATATCCTCCTCAACCTATGCCAATCTCATGGACTGTCTCTTATTCTTCCAAGTGGTGAGTGAAGATTATGACAAATTAGTACTTCTAGGAACTATACTATGATTACCAAGTAAGCCTTGAGAGTGCATAGGAATCCTGTGTGCCAGTCATAATGAGCATCTCCTAATTCCAAGGCATAAATACTCTTTTAGAACCTGTAGCTGCACATTCTGCTCCCTACACCCACTATGTCCACTGTCCCCCACTCTGCCTGGCATGGCCTTCACATTCATCTTTCACATTCTACCTACTCTGTGAAGCACTTGGAAGAATTAGTAGCCTGTCTCTGCTCATCTGGGAAGTAGACCCACAGCTAACAGTATAAAGCTCTGGAATTAGCCTACCTGAGTTCAAACTCCAACTCTACCATTTAATGTATGACCTTGGTAAGTGTCTCAACCAGTCTGCCTTGCTTTCTCAACCTATAGAGAGGAGGTATCAATATTTCCCAGTGTTGTTATGAAGATGAAATAACTAAAGCATACAATATGTTTAGAACAAGACAAGCATTATTATTGCCTCTGTCTCATCTGTTGGTATTTTATTTATTTACATGCCTCTTTCCCTCCTAGTCCCTGCTCAAAGCCATGGAGCTTCTTATTTCTTTTCATATTCATCATATATATATATGTATATATTATAGTGCTAGGTATAGGATAGTTATTTGTAAGGGAAAAATGAATTAGTGAAAAATAGAAACTCTTAGCCCAGCAATATTAAAGATCATGGAAATTGCTCTTTCAATATAAAAATCAGAGCACATGGTTCATGAGTATACTGAATGAGCATACTCATGGTTCATGAGTAGACCTGAATATCTGAAATCAGGCCTGCCCTGGAAAAATCCAGGCTGTCTATCTGAACTATCTAGAAGAATCCAAATATTCAACAGAGTGGTTACATAAATTATAGCAATTCAACACAGGGGATTTTGCACAACCATAACAGGAGACCTGTACTGATCTCCAAAAGAGTCTAGAAAAAACACCAAGCAGAAAAACAGACCAGAAAAAGTATGTATAGAAAGATCAAAGAGCTATTCAAAGAGCCATGATCAAAGAAAACCAACCATGAAAAAGCCTAGTGAAAAATCTTTATGTTCCTTGAATTAATTTTGATGCTAAAGGCAGCCTAATAAGGAAACAGTGATAATGCTTCTAATGTCTTTACCTAAGAAAGAGTAATGCCAACCAGATGTAGTGGAGCACAACTGTAATCCCAGCAACTTAGGAGGCAGAGGCAGGAGGACTGCAAGTTTGAGGTCAGAGGTAGCCTGGGTAACTTAGCAAGACCGTGACTCAAAATAAAAAAGAAAAAGGGGGCTGGGGGTGCAGCCCAGTGATAAGGCACATGCAAAGTATGTGCAAGGCTCTGGGTCCAATCCTCATTGGCATAGAGATTCCAAAACTTTATATCTTTTAAATAAAACATAGTGAGAAGGGTCAAATTTCTCCATTACTATAATTCTCTGAATAGGTTAAGATTCCTGATTAGAAAAACACACACATACTGGCTGTTAAAACATACATATTGGAAGTTAAAACACATATGTAAAACAATTTTGTTTTGTGGTCAATTCTTATTTCATAAGTAGACTTTTAATAGCCAGTCACTTGTTTTGTTTACATCAAGGTTAATTGTCTATTAACTATTCAAAATTCTTCTCAATTAGGTTTTCTCATAAGGTACAATTAAAAACTGAAATGTAAAAAGTATATATTTATACACAAAGAACTTGCCTCTATCAATTTTTTCTCATTTTTCCCCAAGAGTACTCTCCAAAATCAGAATCCATCTCAGAGAAAAACAGAGTATGAAAAGAACACCATACTTGCCCAAAGCAGAGCCTTTTTCATTTACATCTGCTTATTTTATATACATGGGGCTGGGATTTAGCTCAGTTGGTAGAGCGCTGCGCTGCAGTCTCTGAGGTCCCTAGTTCAATTCCCAGCACTGCAAAAATGGGAGAAGGGCCTGGCAATCCACTCCCAAGGCAATCCAGAAACAGTCAGCCATTGAAAACCCTATGAGGGTCGCTATGAGTCGGATACCGACTCGACGGCACCTAACAACAACAACAATTTTATATACATAGACGCATATACTTATAAAGTATATATGCATAAAATATATATATACACAGAAATATATGTTTCTAATATGCATATATAGATACAAAATCTTTCCATAGAGTCAACATGTCAAAAATACCACCTTCAAATAGTCCAGATGATGATGACTACTCTAACTTGATCCTAGCAAAGTAAATATGCAATCATGTCAACACCTCCTTCCTTCTTGCAATCAACATTCCTTATACTAGTACAAGGAAAGAAGGCAGGTAAAAGTAATTTACTCCAAATATTGTCTCAATAAAAGGGAGGAGGGCAAAGAAATGCATTATCCCTGAATATAATTCCAATGAATGAACAGATAACTCTCCCTCAAAAACACAGTTTGAAATGGGTGTGGTGGCAAACGCCTGTAATCTCAGTGGCTCAGGAGGCGGAGCCAAGAGGATCGCACGTTGGAGACCAGAGGCAGTCTGCGTAATTTAGCGAGACCCTGTCCAGTAACGAAAAACAACAACAACAAAAAAGTCAAACATGGACTGCAGGTACAGCTCAGGGGCAGAGTGCTTGCAAAGTATGTGCAAAGTTCTGAGTTCAGCCCCTCAGTACCAAAAAACAAAAACAAAAACCACAGCTCGACAGTTCAAACACAATTTTTTACAATGTTTTTTACAATGTTTAATATTCTAATCAGAAGCCAGGCATGGTGGCACACGTCTGTTATTCCCACGATTTGGGAGGCAGAGGCAGGAGGATCACAAATTCAAGACCAGATGCAGTCTGTGTAATTTAGTAAGACCCTGTCTCAAAAATGTAAAAAAAATGGGCTGGGCGTGCAGCTCAGTGGTCCAGCACTTGCAAAGTATGCAAATACGAGGCCTTGGGTTCAACTCCTAGTACTGCAAAAAAATAAATATATATATATAATACATATTTTTATATATTATATACTATATATTATATATATATATTTATATATATATATATTTTAATATATATATATATATATATATATATGGAGAAGGATGTGGCAACCCACTCCCAAGGCAATCCCGAAACAGTCAGCCACTGAAAACCCTATGAGGATCGCCATGAGTCAGACTCGACTCGACGGCACCTAACAATAACAACAACAAATATATATATATATACACACATACACACACACACACACACACTCTCTCTCTCTCTCTCTCTCTCTCTCTAATCAGAATTTCTCCTCACCTCCTTAAATTTTTTTGCTTAAGGAACAATCTGTCAAGGCATGTAGTTTAAATTATTAACTACATAGCACAAATTATTAGAACTGAACTAGTATGTAAATTTCATGAAGGCACTGATTGTGTCCTTTTAAGTGCTTTATATAACACCCAGCACAAGATACCTTATTAAGCATTTATGGTAATATTTTAAAAAAATAGAATGCCAGAAGTCTTTGTTATTCATCTTGCCTGTCCTGTTCAACATAAACCACTGATCAGTATCTGTTTTTCCAAGTGCAATTATAAGAAATTGAAAACAAAACAAACACCATTGGAACTAGAAATTCAGTCTCCTCTGTCCAAGAACACTGCTTCATTTTTTTGTCAAAAACTGTCAGCACAGAGCATACAACATGCAGGTTGCTAGGCTAGTTAACCTAAATATTTATGCACCATTTACAAGGCAAAAAGCCCACTCCATTTCCTGCACACTTCTAGAGACATCTTCCTTACCTTTCCCATTTTGCCACGTAGTATACCAAGATAAAGTAAGGAACGAGGTGATAAATGCTAAAGCAGTGGCTACAGTTCCATTTCGGAGCCTCATCTCATTTCACCATCACACTGGTTCATATGTTTGTGATGACAACCAAGACTGTTTTCTGTTTAGCCTGAAGTCAACTGAATCCAGTACTCCTGGCTCTAGGCCAACAAAAATCAATAAGAGAGGTTCATTTCAGATGGTAGGCAGAAGGTGTCTAGCAGGAATACCATTCACGACTGCTACTCAGGACTGTTTTCGCAGTCTTCATATGCTGATGTCTCAGGCTTTTTTCTTCCTATGGGGGAGGGGGAAAGAAAAATTTGTTCAATAATGCAAAGCATAGGCTTCTTCATTTATTATGCACTATTATAGAAAGACTTGGCAGGGCAAAATTGTATGTACAAAATCATGCCTACATCTAACCTATTCATTTAATATACTAGAATTATATGGTGTTTCTCCACCAAGGACAAAAGCTTCAAATTGTATTTCCTCTTCGATGGTTTTGTTTCATCTGTAAAAGGAAATTTAGTTACTCATCCAAAGGGAAAAGTTGTAGGCTCAAGCATTCTGAGAGCCCCTAATGATCACACAATGGCTCCTCAGTTATAATTTTCACTCTCCCAAGTTTTCCTATTGCACAATAATGAAAATTTTTAAAATGAAATTTAACAAAATTAACCCACTATAACATTTAAGGGTAAAAGAATTTGAGTCCCAGATCCAGCTTTGCCATTATTTACATGACTCCACACTTGTCCCTTATCTAGATCACCAAGTTTCATCTTTAAAATGAGAAAAACACATGTCCTATCTCCTCTTTCACATATTATCATAAACAGTATGTAGGTTGCAGTAGTTATTGCCATTTATCATGATCATAAAACAAGTTCCATTTTTCCCAGTGATTAACCCATTCCCAGGCTGGGATTTAGCTCAGTTGGTAGAGAGCACTGCTCGTCAGTCTCTGAGGTCCCAAGTTCGACTGCAGGAAAATGGGAGAAGGATGTGGCAATCCAGTCCCCAGGCAATTGCAAAACAATGAGCCATTGAAAACCCTGTAAGGGCGGCTATGAGTTGGAGATGACTCAAGGGCATCTAACAACAACAACCCATTCCCAGGGTAGAAATTGAGAATTTTATGCATTTATAAACTGTAGGCCTAGTGCCATGCCACATACCTGTATTCCCAGCAACTCATGAGGCCCAGGCAGGAGGACTGCAGATTTAAGGCCAAAGGCACTTAAGTAAGACACTGTCTCAAAATCTTAAAATGTGTGTGTGTGTGTGTGTGTGTGTGTGTGTGTGTGTGTAAAAGAAAATGTAGCAATCCAGTCCATACTCTCAACTAAGCACCCATCATTTTGCATTGCTTTGACTGGGGAAATCTGGAAAATCACTACCCATCTAACAAAACTGCTGAGAAAATGGAAAGAAATGAGGTTGTAAGGCATATTTAAGTATGGTACTTAGCACATAATATGAATATTAGCTCTCAGTGAATATTAGCTGTACTAAAAAATAAAATCATCCAAGCATGGTGGAGCATGCCTGTAGTTTCAGCAACTCAGGAGGTAGAGGCAGGAGGATCCCAAGTTTGAGGCCAAAGGCGGCCTGTGTAATTTAACAAGCCTTCATCTCAAGATGAAAAATAAAAAATAGGCCGGGGGTGTTGACCAGTAGTAAATGCTTATGAAATATCTACAAAGCCCTAAGTTCAGCCCTCCAGTACCACAATCAATTAGTCAATAAATAAAATTAAAGACACAAATGAATTCAGAAGAAACAAAAGTAGCAGAGACAGTTCAATTCTCAGGTAATAGTGAGGAATCTTCCCAGAGTGTTAATTTTACCCAACAGTTAAGCATGAATCCAAATTTAGATGTTTTATTTTCTACGAGTCTACAAAATGAGTCTAAGTTGCAAAATTCACAGGAATTTTCAAAAGTCTAAACATATAACTTTAAGCAAATTTCTCACTTCCTGTAGTCTTTGGCTAATCCCCCACCCAGAACCCTCCACAAAGCATGCTTGTTGCCCTCATTAGCCAGCAGTTTTAATTACATATAACATTTTTGAAGCACTGAATCCCACTGTACTGCATCCTCTTATTACCTGAGCACAAGGAACACCAAAGATTTCTGACTTAAAAGTTATCATTGCTAAAACCAAGTTTATTCACCACCTACAGTTAAGACAACATCGTATCAAACATGCCCGTGTCTACAGTTTAGCATTAAAATCTTCATGGCCAAAAAAAAAAAAAAAAAATTCTATAATTATGAATTCTATGAAGGACCTAATATATTGTCTTAAATCAATAAGCCCCAAATGAGTTCTGATTATAAAAATGGGTGATAACTTCATGAATTATGCAACTTGGAATTTTTATCCTGGTATGACAAATTATACAAAAATGCTTATAACCTTGTTATCGACTTAGCCACATTTTACTTCAGGAAGGATTTTGTCCCAACAAAAGATCATAAAGTATACAGGTTTAGAGTAAATATCCAATCAATAACAATCAGGAAATGGAGCATCACAGAATCATAAAAAAAGGATATTTTACAATAATTTTATTAAATACAAAGAAAGCTTATATAAAACTCAGTATAAATGCAGAGAGATAAGTAAAATAAACTCTAAAATCAAAGTATACTATAGATATACTATCCATTATAAATGAAAGGCATAAGGAAAATTAAACACTGAATCCAGGAAGTCAGTGAACTCTGACTTGAAGAACATACATATAATCAATTCTACTAATATGACCTGAAATCTCACAAGAAAAATACCAGGGCATTTTACCAAATGCAGTCATATACTTTTAATTTGGGTTTCCAAACTAATGAAGTTAAACTGTGCAGCACAAGTGAATGAAATCTCCAGGTGAGAGCCAAACTAACAAGGTACTTCTTAAATTATGACAGGCAGCTCATAGGCTGGCTTGTTAGACACAGGTGACCTACATTTTCATCAGAGTCCACATTTGCAACATTTTAATCTTGCACATTAACAGTCTCCAAGACCATTACTTAACCCATTTAAACAGTAAAATCTTTAAACATTTTTAAGCAAAAAGGTAATGCCTAAAATTTCTAGTCACATCTCCAAATGGATAGAAGATGAATGGAACTTTCAGCCCAAGACCTCAGAATGAAAGATCTCTTTTGCTAACAGATTTAACCATCTTGTTTCTTAATAGTCTTATATTACTGGCTACAAAATCTTTATTTTATTTTAAGGTGTTCCCTGAAATAGTCAATATGTTCCATGGCTCTGAGAACACTCTGCTGAACATCTGGCATACACCTCAATCAGTATCCCACAGACAAAATAAAGACGCCTTAAGAATGACAGGCACAAACCATGATATCCACAATCAATGAAAACTATGACGTAACCTTATACAACTATACACCACAATTCTGTTTAAAAAAAATTCATTTTCATTTTATAAGGGATTTGTATTTTTCTTTAATACAGGTTACATAATTTCATCATCCAGGGCATTTCCTGATTTACACTTGTGGGTTAAAGAAACCTGTGTCACAATTACGTGTTAGTAAAACTAGTTTTTAGCATTCTGGAAAAGAAACACCCACCACAAAGCATATTTAATTCTAAATTTAGGTTTTTACATTCAAACGAACGACTGTGTCATTCATCCTGTTAAAGAATGTGTCCAACGTCAAAAGCACAACAGCAAAATATATGGAAAGCATTAAGAACACACGCACTGTGCCTACTTACATTTAGGAATGTAAGCAATGAATGGGCTCCAGAGAATCACAATACTGCGAGAAAGAAAAGTGGGCGCGCGCGAGCGGTAACAGCGCCAGCTCATGACAGCACGCCTTCCAGATGTCACCTGGCACACCTAGAGGAATCACCGAGACTCAGCCTGGGGTTCTACTCCAGCTTCCTCGGCACGGAGGGCCCTGAGGCCCGGGGAAGAGGGGCTCCACACCGGACCCCCCCGGTCTTCACCGCACAGGAAAATTCGCCGCCGCGGGCTGCACGCCCGTCTCCCGCGCAGCCCCTGCCTCCGCGCCGGGACCGCCTCGCCCCACCTGCCCCGCGGCGGCGACTCCCGGCGCTAGGCGCGCGCGGCCGCTCCAGACTCCAGGTCCCACAGGCGCCTCTCCCCGACCCCCGCGCCCCGCGTAAGCGCACACTTTGCTCCACTTTCCGCCGAAGTCGACGAGCCCAGAGCGCCGGGAACGCACCGGGGACCAGGCCGGCCGCCCCGCGAGCGCGGCACCGAGGGGCGGCGGCGGCGATGCCCGGAGGGCGTCGCGCCCCCGAGGCCCGGTCGGCGCCCCCGGCCGGCCCCGCGCGGGGAGCGACCAGCTCCGCACCCGAGAGCGGCCGGGCCGCGGCGCAGGCGGCTCGGTCCCAGCAGGTGGATCTCCCGCAGCCCCCGCCGCACAGCCCAGCCGCTGCGCCGGCCCGGCCCCGCGCCCTCTGCGCAGCCGCCCCACGCGCCCCGCGCGCCCCGCGCCGCCGAGCCCCTCACCTGCTGTCGGCCAGAGCGCTGCTGCCGCGGCCGCCCGCAAAGCCGCTGTGGCCGCCGCTGCCTCCGCCGCCGCCGCCCCGCCCTCCCGGAGTCGCCGCCCCGCCCCCGGCCCCGCCCGCGACCCCGCCAGCCATTGGCCGCCGGCGGCCCCGCGCCGGCCACCGCCACCCCACGGGCCCCGCCGCCGCTGCCAGTGGCCCGCCGGGCTGTCACTTAGGGGCCCCGCCGCGCAACCTATTTAAGCCTCCGGAGACCCGTCCCGGCAAATTTAATGTCACCGCCAGGTCTGGCGCGGGCTCTCAGTCTCGGGGCCCCGGCTTAGGGCGCTCGGCGGGGTCCCCGCTGCCGCATCTGGCTCTGATCCTTCCGGCCTTTGTGGAGGCAGCTCCAGGTGCCAGGACAGGCCCGTGTGAGCCCGCGGCCTCCGCCCCGGCGCGCGGCCGGTCCACCCCGCGCCTCCCCAGCTCCGACGCGCCTCCCTGGCCTCTTCCCCAACGCTGGGTCCGGTCCCTGGCGGTCTGGCCTGGGAAGCAGTCCTGGCCCTAATCCAAAAAAGAGCTCCGTGGTTCCAGGCATCTGCAACTGCCCTGGCCATGGGCATCGTTATCCACAGTTTGTTGGTGGGACTCAGGAGGGGCTGAGTTAAGCAAGTAGCAAAAAGAAATCTGACTAGGGTTTAAATGCATATTGTTTCGGTGTTAATGCCCCAGAGTTTTCCACTACACCACCCTATTCTGTTTGTTTCTCCTGAGCCTTGTCGTAATCTATCACTCTTTCATAAAGGTTGAGGTTAATTTTAGACCCAATAGACAATCATCTATACAAAGCCTGGGTGGGCTACCCCTATTTTTCTTAATATTCATGTATTCCGCTAATAGTAACTACCACCAGGCACATATATCTTTTAACATATATCAAGCACAGTGTTAAAATCTCTAATTGCCTCATCTCATATTTTAATCCCCATTTTCCATATAAGGAAGCTGGAGCTCAGGTTAGAGAGATTGGCCAAGGTCACACTGTTGGTAAGTGGTAGACCTGGGTTCAAACACAAAGGATATGTTATCTTCATTGATACAATAACCGTTACAATAGTCCTGCAAGGTTAATATTTATAAGGAATTGAAGGAGCAAAGATCAAGAAAACAGTCTTGTTCCTGCCAAACTCCCAAGGTAATAAGGGTATTCTTATCAGAAAACAGTAATCCAATGACTGAAAACTCTAATAGATAACATCAGAGTGAAGATTTTTCCCCCAACAAATTTATTTGTACCTCAAAATAACTGTAATTAATAATCAGGTGTGACATACTGATTGAGGTTTTTGTCTCTCCCATGGTGAGATTTCTCTCCACGATTGTTTAACCTTTAAAAATCCCCAAACAGACACGTAACATGCCTCTTTCCATGGCTCACCACTGATTTAGGGGGAACAGACAAAAAGAAGTTTGTCCACTTCCCTGCACTTGTGGACCCAACTTTGGCATAACAGCCATGATGCCCAGTAACAACTTTGCTCTCTACTTTGCAGAACACATAGCCAGATTTCCTGTACTATGTGAAAAAAATATTGCCAAGTAGCAAGCTGACAGCAGATTTCATGAGAGACATAAGAAATAGACTGGGACCATGCAAGTGATATATTGACAAGTTGTTGAATACATCTTGTTTGATATGTCTCATCCTAGCCCTTGCTATACAGAGCTCCTAATGGCAAATGAGCAAACTACTTGTAGATGGAGAAAATATTGCTCCCAAGCCATTTCTGTAGGATTAAACAAAGGATCAACTAGCACAAGGAGTTATGTAGAAACTGAGGCCCTGAGAAATTAAGAAATTTGGCAGAGATCAATAGTAATTTAGTCAATAGCAACAACCAAATCAGAATTCAAATCCAGGTCTGTTTGATTGCAGAACTCTTACACCACTCCACTACATTCTCTCTCTCTCTCTCTCTCTTGGCTTGCATCTTCAGCAGTCCACAAAATTTTGTTGAGTGGATGAATATTTAAAAGATGTTTTTCTACTTTCTCCATTTTTTTTTTCTCCTTGCAAAGGGAAGGAAATGAAAGCATTCAGATACATGCTATAAGCAGAGACATATGTCAAAGGAGAAAGAAAAACTGGAAAGACAAGTTACAGTAACAGACTCAACTGGCTTATTCAGGAAGACAGCAGAAATCCCCTCTGGACTCTGGTTAGTGGGAAAACTCACAGCAGAAGGCAAAAAGCAAAACAACACAACAGTTGCCTTCTTTGTGGGGGAGGGAGGGAAAGGACCATTTTGATACCTTGTTGCTATTCCAACTGGCAGCAGAAGGTCAGATTTTTTTTCTAACCAATTTGGCTACACAGTTACACTTGCCTCAGGCTACTCACATTGTTTCTAAGTAAAGTGTGGATTTCAATTAGTTGTCCTAAGAAATTGGAAGGGGTGGAATATGCCTGCCAGGTATGGGTCAGAATTGATGATTCATCTTAATTTTGCAGAGTAATAATCTTGAATTTTCCAACTAAGTCTGTGTTATCTGTTTAATTAACAATCAAAGGCAGTTGATCCAAATCCCACTGAACCCCAGTGATATTTTTAAAAGTCCATTCCATGCTGATTTTCCTTCTCTATCACTCTCTTTATTTCTTCTCTACTTACAGTTTCTTTTTGGCTTCTCTGACCCTTTATTTCACACGGTCAGTAGAATTTTAGCCAAGAAGTTCTGCCTATAACTTCACCATTCTGTACAAAGCCACAGTGTGGTGGATGTCCTGCATTTCACAAACATTTTCACTCTCCCACAAACTTTCTGAATGCCTATGATTACAGAGGCAGCTGGTACCTCACCATGAAGTGCTCACAGACTAGTGGGAGACATAGTTAAGTAATTAAACTACAGGGCAATGCCACAAGCACAGTGCTGGGACAACAGATATCATGGGGCCATTAATCAGATTCTCTGGGCAGGGAAGTCTTCCTGGAAGTGACATTCAAGCTAAAAACAGACTACACACAGGAAATGAATCTTTTCTTTGTATCTCTTTGATGGTGAGCGGTAATTGGTGGGGCCTTGCCTGCATCAACCAGCTTCTAAGAAATCAAACACAAGATCTTTAGTTCTTTTCTAGTCCGCTGCCCCTCTGTGAATTAACAGATTTGCGTCACTGATGACTGCTTATAAATGTTGTGATTCTGGTGTCTTGCCCACTGGCTCAAGTGGGATCTTTGTTCAATGTACGGGCTTCAAGAGGAATCACATCAAGAAGTTCTCCCTTAGTTTTTCAAATAGCAAATGTAGAGGTGGTAAGAAACTTCTTATTTTAATTGATTGATTGATTGATTGATTGATTTAGCAGTACTGATGGACTGAGCCCAGGACCTCATATATGCTTTGCAAGTGCTCTACCACTGAGCTGCACCCCTAACCCCTTCTTTATATTTCTTCTTGAGATAGGGTGTTGCTAAATTACACAGGCTGCTTCTGGCCTTGAAGACTGTCTCCACCTCCCGAGTGGCTGGGATTACAGGTGTGTACCACTGTGCCCACCAAGACTTCTTATTTTAATTCATAGACAGTGCATTATATTGCTTTCATCTACAAAGGATAATGGACCTGGGACCAGAATGGGCTATAAAAGTGTATTAACTGTCTGGAGTGTTTCAGACAAAATATACAAACTTTTGTTGTATAATTAGATGGGAAATCTGAGACCCAAAAAATTGAGAGATAATACAAATAAACTGAGCGCGGTGGTGCACACCTGTAATCCCAGCAATTTGGGAGGCTAAAGCAGGAGGATTACAGGTTCAAAACCTAAGGCAGTCTGCATAATTTACCAAGACTCTGTCTCAAAGATTTAAAAAAAAATTTTTTTTTAATGGGGCTGGAGGTGCAGTTCAATGAGAGAGTGCTTGCAAAGTATGTGCAAGGCCCTGGATTCAGCCCCCTAGTATAATAATAATAATAATAATAATAATAATAATAATAATAATAACAATAATAATGCAAATAGAACCAACTACCACGTTCAACATTCAACTCTACATGGACATTAAGTAAGGTCCATCCAGTCGAAGCAGAGCAGAGAGCTAAATTATTTTTAGTTTTAGTTTCAAGTCTTCCTCCCCACAATTTTGCTCTTCAAAGATACCTTTGAAATAATCTTTCCTAGTTCATATTCACATCATTGGGACAGAGGTACTTATCAGGTTATTCAGAAAAAAGCCAGATTGTATAGCTACCTAGGGATAGAATTGTAACACCTTGCTATACGTAAGTGCTGTGACCAGTGGAATTTATATAATGTGCACAAGGCATTGCTAAAACTTTTCAAGAAAATTCTAATGCAAAAGAGAGTCCAGCTGTCATGTTGGGAACCGGCTCCCTTCCATGCATTGTTAGAACAATCAGCAATGCCTTGTGGCAGCAAAAGTCTTTTGCCAAGGCAGTTTGAGAAGTTTGGAGGGATGTCTCTTCCTTGTAAGTGACTTAGCCACACCATTAAAACTGACTCGCTTGTATTTATTGTATTTGACGTATACTCATGCGGCACAGTGGAAGAGAACGGTGTGCCAGAAAATTACAGAGCTTTGGGATTTTTTGTTCCCTTTTTCTCCCTTTGTAGTTTGGCACTTATAAAAGATGCTGGATCAATAGCCATAAACCTGAAATCCATCCATGCATATAAAACCAACTTGAGCAATTCAGCTGTGCTACTCTATCAATGTTGGGAGAAGGACCCAGCAACCCACTCCCAAAAAATCAATCCGCCATTGAAAACTCTATGAATAGCAGAGAATCACTGACAATAGTGTTTCACCTGTTGTATGTAGGGTCGCTATGAGTTGGACACTGACTTGACGGCACCTAACAACTCTATCAGTGGGGCTGAGATATAGGTCAGTTGTAGAGCGCCACTCTGCAGTCTCTGAGCTTCTGAGTTCTATTCCCAGCACTGCAAAAATGGGAGAAGGATATGGCAATCCACTCCCAAGGCAATCCTGAAACAATCAGCCATTAAAAACCCTATAAGGGTTGCTGTGATCTGGACAGGACTCAACAGTACCTAACATCTCTATCAATGCCTGCAGCCATAGTACTGTGGCATCTGATCCCATCAGATCTCAGAAGCTAAGCAGGGTCGGACCTGGTTAGTACTTGGATAGGAGACTGCCTGAGAACACCAGGTGCTGGAGGCTTGGGAGAAGCACCCAGCAAACACTCCCAAAAAGTAATCAGGCATTGAAAATCCTATGAATAGCAGAGAAGCACTGACAATAGTGTTTTGTCTATTGTGGTTAGGGTTACTGATTTGGACACTGACTCCACGGCACCTAACAACAACAATACATTTCAAATAAGATAAAAACTCTTACTCAAAGCCAGGTGCACATGCCTGTAATCCAGGTGACTCAGGAGGTGGAGAAAAGAGGATTGTGAATTCGAGGCCAGAGGAAGCCTGCATAATTTAGGGAGACCTTAACTCAAAAGACAAAACATAGGCTGGGGGCGCAGCCCAGGGGTAGAGCACTTGCAAAGGATATGCAAGGCCCTGGGTTTAATACCCAAGTACCAAACAAACTTTATTCACACAACAATCCCAGGACTATAACTATCAGTAACAGAGTCATGGAGATCTGCACAAGAGAATCTATGCTACCTTTCCATGGCCTCAGATGCTTCTTTACCCCCTTAGGGCAAATGAACATCCCCCTGTGAGGAAGTCTATCAGGGTCCAGTCAGGAAAAGAGGGAAGAGAAGAAGGAAAGGGAGGAGGAAGGGGAGCAGAGGGAAGGGTCAGAGGGAAGGAGGCTAGGGAGGGGGGATAAGTGGGGAAGGAATAAGGAGGGGGAGGGGAGGGGAGGAGGAGACTACCCTAGGTATTTTACAGAGGGAATATCATAGAGGACTGTTTGCAAAGGTGTTGGAAGGGCTGGAAGACCCAATGAAGAAAGAAGTGATCTGAAGAGCAAATTGGAAGTAGGATGGAGACCCAAGGATCAGAAGCGGCTAAGCCCCCTGGGTTGGAGCCCCTGAGGTTGTATCTGCTTCTGGAGATCTGTTGCTGTTTGTTCTGGAAGACTGTAGAAGAACCACCTCAGCCTGGACAGCTGGAGGCAAGAACCGCCCCGCCCCCACTGCTTTGCTGCTGTTTCCAACAACCTCCATTGACTGACTATGGCAGGAGGCAGAAGTGGGAGGCTTCTCTTCTTCCTCTGCCTTCTGATCCTCCCACCCGCGTCTTCTCCTTATAGAACTAAAAGAAAGCTGGTGACAGAGCCTGGGAAATGTAGCCAGTTGACCCAGCATAACAGGGCAGACTACAGGAAAGCAGCACTTGAGGCTAGAGACCATGGGCAAAGGACCAGCCCGGTGTCAGGCTGAAAAACCATGCTAGGCTTTCTTTCAAGCCAAACTAAAAGTTTGTCCTAGAAACATGATAGACAAGAGAACAATAAGCCTCTCTGATCTCCCAGCTCAAAGGGACATATACCAATTCTAGAAAACATCTCTTGTGTCTCTCTCATGGCAGCTATCACGACAGTGTCACTGGTAGACTTTACATCAAACCATGACATTTTATTCAGCCCCTGTCCTATAATCAGCATTTTGAAAGACACAGAATTGTTAAACATGGTCTCAGCCCTCAAGGAGTTCACAGTTTGGTTGGAGGAACACTCAGGACCCTCCCCGACATCACACCTGCTCCCCACAAGAGCCTCAGTGGACCCATGCCCTCCCTTCAGCTTGAGGGTACAGGCAGTTGCCTCTGGCAGACTCCTTCCTCATTCCTGCCCACTGCCCTCTCTAGCCAGCTAACATACTTCAGGACCCAGCTTGAAGCCACCTCCCTCATGCCAGGCCTAGGAGAGGGACCTGCCACCCAATGACCCTGTGCCTACCAGTGCATTTCTCATACCATAGCAGCACCCCAAGTTTCCAAGCCAGCATGGCACACAAAGATTGGTGGAAGGGCAAGCTTGAGAGCCTCTTCTTATTGGAGTGGCTGAGTGAAACTTGGAGCCAGTTGGGCTTGATGGCCCATGCCTGTAGTCCCAGCAGTTAGGAGAAGGAGGCAGGAGGATCAAGAGTTTGGAGCCAGCTTGGGCTACATAGCAAATTCAGGCCAATCTGTGTGACATAGTGAGACTTTGTCTCAAGAAAACCAACGGCTGAGGTTGAAGCTCAGGGGCACAGCACTTCTCTAGCATGAACAAGGCCCTGGATTTGATTCCCAGCACTGTAAGGAAAAACAAACAACAACTTTGGACAGCAATTTGTTTTGTGTTCTTAAACACTTCTCGAAGACATGCACTGGAAGAATGAACTACTTCTGGCTCTGCATGGGAATGGAATAGAAGGGCATAGAGGGGTCAAGGAAATGAGGAAGGGCAGCAGGTCTTCACAGTAGTACTTGATAAGTTTCTGTGAAACAACATCATATATTGAGTTGCAGAAGCGAACAATAAAACAATCTAGAATCAAAGGCATACCCACACTTTTTAGATTATCCACGGTGTTCTGTTATTCCATACTCCTGCTATGCATTACTTGAAGAAAGAAGCAATTATACTAAATCTATTTTTTCCTTTTGTTATTTGTTTTTTGTTTTTGTTTTTTTGAGATAGGCTGTCACTGAGGGTAGCCCAGGCTGCCCTCAGATTCATGATTCTCCTGCCTCAGCCTCTTGAAAGCTGGGGTTACAAGTATGCACCACCACATTCAGCTATACTTAATTTCACTTTAAAACTTGCAGTTAGGACAATTGAGAATGGAGTAAAGGGGTAGAGACCAACCTTCCCCATATCATCGAAGCAACCAGAGATCTTACAAGGCAGGAGATCCCAACCCCAGGATGGAGGCCTGGTATTCCTGTTAGGAGCTGGGCCGCACAGCAGGAGGTGAGTGTCAGGAGAGTGAGGCTAACTTCATCTGTATTTACAGCTGCTGCTCACCATTACTTGAATCATCCTGAAACCATGTCCCCACCCCTTGTCCATGGAAAAATTGTCTTCCATAAAACCAGTCCCTGATGCCAAAAAGGTTAAGGACACTTGCTATAAGGCCAAAGTCTAATATATGTGTGATTTATCAGTACAGATTCTAAAACTGTCAGGTAGAGGGAAAAAAAAAATCTAATAATTATGATCATAATATTTCTGTTCCGGGTATTTTACCAAAAGCTAAAATACTATACAACAATCAGGGCACACAGATAAATCCTCTTCCATTTCAGTGTTCACTAGAACCTGGTACATGATATAATATGTATATATATATATACATATATATATATATATGTATATATATATATATATATATATATATATATATATATGTTCTTTCTAATTTTCTACACTGAATCCTATCTTACTGACCACATTTATGTTGCCATTCAGCAATAACAGAAAAGGTGATCTTCAGAAGTGTTGGGGAATTGGACTCTGAAACTTCTAGAAGGATATGAATTTGGCACTTGGGCATATAATGAAAAATATATATATAAGAAATCCTCCCAGCCAATAGAAAAATAAATTGAAATTGTTCTGGGAATGTACCCAAAAGAACTTGCCTCAAATGAGAACTAGGGCTTTAGAAAAATCAGATAAGAGTAAAAATATATACATTTGTCCCAATCATCTAATGGCTTTTTGTTTTATTGTTTTATGACTCTCCTATAAAAAGACATTACACTTTAGTGAAAGTACTTTCTACTCAGGAACCTGAAATAATGTCTCCTTTCAACTGAAAACTACAATCTTGCAGTGAAAGTCCATGTGCCAATTTCCTTATCTGGTAATTCTGAAAGGAAAAGTCCTGATCTTGGCCTCTAGGGAAGAATATTTAGGAAGCTTCTTCCTTGTGGACCTTAGAACTTGCCATTATTGCTCTTTGATTATCTATCCTATTATCTATCTATTATATATTCCTTTCCTGTTCCACAAATATTTACAGACTGGTTTCCTCTTTCTGGGCCAAGCATCATGTGGGACCCACAGCCGAACATGGCTCTGTAGTATATTTGGGGTGCAAGGTAAAGGCAGGAGTATGGTCAGAAATGAGGGTGCACAGAAAGATGGCAATTGGGGTTTGGGTTTTTGGTTTGGTTTGTTTTGGTTTTTGGAGTAGGGGAAATGTCAGTGCTAACATAAGGAGTCTGAGCCAGATTAAGTAGGGAATGAGAAACCACTGAGCTCTTTGAGAATGACCAAACCAGAGTCTTATGTCGGAAGGTTTTCCCAGTGACAGCTCACACAATGGAGGGGAGGAGAGAAGGGAGGGTTCCCCAAACAGGAATTAATCGATCCTGACTCAGGTGACAGGTAAGAGAACACAGAGGTGGCACTGAGATTTTGAACCCAGCATCAGGGCAGATGGTAGCCTTCCAGACCAAAGTAGCAATTACATAAAGAAATTTCAGAGCGAGGTGACTTCAGTGTGGTTCTACTAAATCTGGTTGTCAAGAAACGTCAATGCTGCTCTTTGGCAGGAAAGGAAAATGAGCATCAGAATTTAACAGAAGGATCAGGTGACACCAGCAAGATGGAGAGAGATGAGGGGGGAGTAGAAGGCATGGGGTTTACCCACTTGGTCCCTGGTCACCTTTACAAACACCATTTCAGTGGAACGATGCTGGCTAAAGGCCATGTGGCCATTTGTCAAGGATGTGTGGCAGGAGGCAAAGACTGTGAATATGGCTGCTTTTGCAAGGTGGAGCTAAGGCTTCCTGGCTTTTTCTTATTTTTTCTCCCACAGTACTGAGGGGTTGAACCCAGGGCTCATGCGTGCTGGGCAAGTGCTCTACCACTGAGCTCCATCCCTTGTTCTCTTTTCTTTTCTTTTCTTTTCTTTTCCTTTTTTTTCTGTCCTTCCTTCCTTCCTTCTTTCTTTCTTTCCTCTGTCTTTCTCTTTCTTTTCTTTTCTTTATTTCTGAAACAGGGTCTTGCTAAGTTACACAGGCTACTTTTGGCCTCAAACTCACAATCCTCCTATCTCTACCTCCCAAGTCACTAGGATTACAGGTATGCCCCATGGCATCTGACCCTAGTTTTTTTCCCAAGGAAACATCTGAAGAGTAAGGAAGAAGGGATTTAACTGGTGAATCACAATGTCCTCCATATTTACTATTTCCTTCTGGGCATTCTGTTTAGATTTTCCAGCTTAGTATTCCTAGTCATTCCTGATGCCTCTGCTATTTTTCTGTAATTGTAGGTAAGAATGAAATAATAGTAAAAGTAGCTAGCATTCCTGAAGCATTCACACGGTTAGGCATCGCACTAAGAACATTATACATATTAGTTAATTTAACTTTCATGACAGCCTTAAAAAGTTGGGACTCTCATGTCACCTGTTTCACAGATGAGAAGACTGAGGAAAGAGAGGATAAATAACTTACATCAATTTGTTCCACTAGGAAGCAGCTGGGCTGGGATTCAGCCCAGGTGCTCTGCTGGAGTCTGTTCTTAACTATGCTATCGGCTACCTGCATCCATTCCAAAGGTGTAAAAAGAGTTCTCAGTGTTTTGTAGAAAGTAAACACAATTAATGAGAGCTTTCCAATGTTCATTTTATTTACTTACTGCCTCATTTTAGAGAGTGACACCTGCTAAGCTGACCATCACTGTGGCTTTGGGGCAAATGGCTACATAGGAGAGCTGCGAAATTTGCCAACCCCTTAAGCCTAGAATCAAGGACTCCTGGAGCTAGAAGGGAACCACAGACTCTCTAGTCAAGTGCTTTCTTTTACATAAGAAGAAACTGTTACCAAGAACATATAATGGCTAAGAACAAATTGAGGCTAGAACTCAATGTCTGGAGTCTTTCCACTACACCCAGAGGGGATGGAGGTGGAGGAGAGAGGGAAAGGTGTTCTATAGGAGGAGGAGGCAGCTGGGGTGAGGCTGCACCCTGGAACCCAGCTCAGGGTGAAGGTGAGAGGCATTGGCCTCCTCACAGGCTACAGCCCATGTCAGGCCTCTTCCTGAGAAGCTGTCTGGAGTTTGCCTGTGCCTTGCAGCCATTTAGCACAACTCTTATTTCCTTTCTCTCTTCCCTAGGGTATTACGCTAGCTACTCCCCGAGGAAAGTGTTGTCGAAGACTGCACATTAATGTTTTAAAAGTAATTAAGTGATCCATGCATGAGGAGATCATCCAAAAAGCATTGCAAAGGGAAAGTAACTCCATGGATCTCCCCTTGATCTACCAGCAAAGCAAGAATAGATGACTTCAGTAGAAACTTCTTGAATCCTATGAAAAACACCTGGCCTGTAGCAGTGATGAACTGTGTTATGTTCACACCATTTTTTAAGATGGATCCACGTCTTTATAACATGAAAGCTTCCAGCCCATGAGCTGCAGTTGGGAACTTTTACCTACTAATGACATTCCATCTTGCTCCAGCAGGAATGCAGTAACAGGAAAACACTAAATGTGTGTCTCTTGCAAAAGCAACTTTCCACCAAAAAAAAAAAAAAAAAAAAAAAAACCTTACTGTGCAAACATGGTTGTTCCCTAAATGGCCCTACACATAGGCCAAGAAACAAAAAGCACATTTTGTAAAATAACCACCTCTTCCAAACCTGTTACAGCTTTTTGGGGGTAGTGATAAATCTTGCAAGCAAGAAAAAGAGAAATCACTACTACATAGTGGCCATCTTTTGCATTCAACCTAGAGATTCTGCTTGTATAATTAAGCTAAATGATTTAAGGGAAGTACAAAAACACCTGGCTTTAGTATTGAAGATGTGACAGTTTCTGGCTTGGCTTTGCTAGTATGCAGAAAAGGACAGTAGGGCAATCCCAGGCAAAAACATGCTTTGCTTGGGGATTTTCTGATGCCTGACCATGAGAGTTCATTATGGCTTATTACTTAAGTTTAGATTTTCCCTTTGTTAAAGAGTGAATGCTACTGGAGGGACACTGAGTTACACTAAGGTTGACAAAGACCTGTCTGTGTATGAAGACAGGTCATCAAAACGAGCAGCAAGAACTGAGGTAAGAACACTTGTAGTCTGAGCATGGAGATAAATGTCAGTTGACCCTAGCCCCTAAGTCAGCAAGGCAGTAGGGAGTGATGGGGGGGCTGACAGGCTAGCCCCCATCCTGTCTGAAGGACAGTTCCAACCAATTACCACCTCTTGGGAATGGAAGCCCAGGGGAGGCACAGTCTCTGCTTTTTCAGAAGAAACTGAAATTCTGGTTCTAATGTTAATTTATCCTACTTTAGAATACCAGGAGGACTAGATGGCACACATTTTATAGTCTCATTTCACTTGGGGGCCTTTGTGAGACCCTGTTAGTTATCATCATCTTAATGTGAACCGGTGGATCAAGTCCTTAGATCATATTTGAATGACAGACTTTCTACTCAGCATCTGGATTGTATATGAATATATGGCTTATATTTTATCAATATATGTGTTGTATATGTTATATATTCTATATTATGCTAAAATGCTATATATTAATATGTTGTTGTTAGGTGCCATCAAGTCATTATCCAACTCCTAGCAACCCAACTTATAGCAACAGGCAAAACACTATTGTCAGTGCTTCTCTGCTATTCATAGGGTTTTCAAGGACGGATTGTTTTTTGGGGGTGGGTTGCCTGGTCCTACTCCCAAGCCTATGGTATCTAGTGTTCTCAGGTGGTCTCCTATCCAAGTGCTAACCAGGCCAGACCCTGCTTAGCTTCCAAGATCTGACGGGATTGGATGCCACAGGGCTATGGCTGCAGGCATATATTAATATACTACATATTATATGGGGCTGAGATTTAGCTCAGTTGGTAGAGCACTGCGCTGAGGTCCTGAGTTCAATTCCCAGCACCGCAGAAAATGGGAGAAGGACCTGGCAATCCACTCCTGAGGCAATCCCGAAACAATCAGCCATTGAAAACCCTATGAGGGTCGCTATGAGTTGGATACCGACTCGACGGCACCTAACAACAACAACAACAACAACAACATATCATATTATTGTTGTTGTTAGGTGCTATAGAGTCGAGTTCAACTCATAGTGACCCTGTGTACAACAGAACAAAACACTCCCTGACACTGTGCCATGCCTGGCACGACATCAGTGCTTCTCTGATATTCTGAGGGTTTTCAATGGCTGATTGTTTGGGGATTGTTTCAGGAGTGGGCTGCCAGGTCCTTCTCCCATACATATTAATTACATCATATTATATATATATATATTATACTAACGTATTACTGATTAGGAACTCTAAAAAGTCCAGTTTTTGCATTTGCAAAATAAATATGACATCATCTACTGTATTAGTCAGTTTTTTGTTGCTATAATGAAATATCTGAGGTAGGCTACTTTATAAAGAAAAGAGGATTATTTTGGCTTAGAGTTCTGGAGGCACAATGTCTGAACAGCATGGTGCAGGGTCTGGTGAGGGCCACCCTGGGCTGCATTGTATGATAGGAGTACATGTGTATCTCTGTCTGTATGGCCTCTTTCTCTCTCCTTATACACCCACCACAATTCAATCATGGGACTACACCCAGACCCAATCTAATTTCACCACTTTCCAAAGGTCCTACTTCTAAACATCATAGCAAAATGAAGTTTATAGTCTCCTAACACCATTAACATAAAACTTCGGGGATTAAACTCCTATATGAGTTCAGGGGAACAAGTCATATGCAAATCTATAGGAGCCACCTTTCAGGGAGGGACACTATGTTGATTCAAAACCTTTCCCTGTCTGATTACCTGCTCTAGGGGAGCTACCTGAAACCTGGGGCCTCTTAGGTTTACCACATTGTGGAACAAGCTTGTCCTAACACCAAAGTAAGGCAGACAGGAGTGGGAGCAGAGACTTACGAACATGGGGAAATGTTGGAGGACCTATAGAAGGGAATGCTGAAATTGGAGTATATTTTCCTTTATTTTTCTTCTGTGTGTGTGTGTGTGTGTGTGAGTGTGCGGCTCACCCCCCCCCCCCCGTGTGCATGCGCTTCATTTTGTTTTGTGTTTCTGAGACAGGGACTCACTATGTAGCCCAGGTTGGCCTTAAATTCATGATCTTCCTGCCTCAGCCTTCAGAATGCTGGGATCACAGCCATGCACCACCACTCCTGGCTGGATAAATTTTCTTCTCTTCTTCTCCTGTCTGTTTTCATAACTGTCTGAGTCTTAGTGTAATGCATATCCTCTCTGGGCGCATTTGCTTGTGTAGGTGGGACAAAGATAAATGGAAAGGGTTTCAGGTGGCAGAGAAAGGCTAGGGCAGGATGTGGCCCCAGTCAGCATGGGAGGGGGCTTTCTCCTTCCATGCTGTGCAGCCTGGGGGCATGGGTGGCCTCAGGTCTCCCTCTGGGCTCTAGCCCAGACCTGTCCAGACTCTGTGATTATCACATGATATTCTGTTTAATTAAAGTATGGTATAGTCAACATATGCCTGCAGCCATAGCACTGTGGCATCCAATCCTGTCAGATCTCAGAAGCTAAGCAGGGTCGAGCCTGGTTAGTACTTAGATGGGAGACCACCTGGGAATGCCAGGTACTGTAGGCTTGGGAGAAGGACCCGGCAACCCACTCCCAAAAATCAATCCGCCATTGAAAACCCTATGAATAGTAGAGAAGCACTGACAATAGTGTTTCACCTGTTGTAGGTAGGGTTGTTATGAGTTGAATACCGACTTGATGGCACCTAACAACAATAACATAGTCAATATACAGAAGGATGTGGCAGTCCACCCCAAAAGCAATCCTGAAACAACCAGCCATTGAAAACTCCATGAAGGTCACTAGGAGTCAAACACAACTCAACAACACCTAACAACAACAGCAACAACAGTTAATGTGTGAAATACAATTCTAACCTCATGAAAAGAAACATGTATGTATGCAAGCATGGAAAACCACCTGTGTGGAAGCCTCCAAAACATGCATGAGAGGGTTGGTGGGAAAGTTCCATGTCCATCTTTTCACCTTTATGCTGGCCAGATAGGCAGGTTTTCCCAGGACCCACGAACTCCCAAATCTGACCTCCTCCCCAGGCAAGATTTCTTGCCCCCCAGCCCCAGCACCATTAAGCTCTCTGAGCCCCTGATGGACCTCCCAGTGCTTGCACTGTGTCCAGCACCTTGCTGCCATGGCCCCTGCTAGTTTTGAGCCTGCTGCCCCTTCCTTGTTTCCTCTTGGACCTTATGCCCTGCCCTGCCTTGTCAATGGACTCGAAGGCCAGGCCATCAGCCTCTTGCCCCTCTGTTCTCTCAGAGGGTCCCCTGAGTCCCACATCTGGAATCAGAGCTACCTGCTGCCTCTTCATCTGGGAGTCCCACCGTGGAATGTGTGACACAGAACTGGCCCAGGGAGCCACCTCTCAGGACCTGGGAAGCCCGGCTCCCCTCCTCTTTCCTTGCTACAACCAAACTCAACCTCTTTATTTCACTGTGTCTCCTCTCCTATGGCACGGATATGGTGTGTTGCCCAAGGGCTCTGGTGTTGGAAGCTTGGTCTTAACTGTGGCAGTGTTAAAGGTGGCAGGACCTATAAGGGATAAGGCTGAGGGGGAGGTGACTGCATAATAGAAGCATTGCCCTCAGAAAGGACTAACCTAGTCCTTCCTGCCAGACCCAGTTGTCCCATAAGAATGAATTTTTATACAGGAAGTAGCTGGCCCCTCCTGTCACTGGGTCTTTCTCTCACCATGAGGTTGCTTGCATGCACCCCACCATGATGCCATTGACCATTGACTCCACCAAATCGATGGGGCCACCCTCTCTCAGACTTTCAGCCTCCAAAACTGTGAGCTAAATAAGCCTGTCTCTTGCCAGGCACAGCGGCCCATGCCTGTAATCCCAGCAACTCTGGGAGGTGGAGGCAGAGGCAGGAGGATAGTAGATGCAAGGCCAGGGGCAGCCTGCATAACTTAGTGGGACCCTGTCTCAAGATAAAACATAAAAAATGGGCTGGGGGTATAGCCCAGTTGGTGGTGCTTGCAAACTATGTGTTAGGCTCTGGGTTCAACCCCCAAGCACCACAAAAATAACTAACTAAATAAGCCCATCTCTTTATACATTACCCATCCTCAGGCATTTTGTTACAGCCACAGAAAACAGACTAATCTATTCCCCCAACTCCTCTTTTAGGGTGTAGCATCCTTTTGCTCACAGTGACTGAGGCTCACATCTCAGGCTCAGCCTCTGCTCCTGTCTCTCCCTGCATAGTAAGTCAGCTGCCAGCTGCCATCTGTCAGCCTTTTTAAATTGTCTTGAGGACATGCATCTCCCTCATATCTCCTGTCTCCTCATTATGACAAAGCCTCATGACCTCAGCCTCTAGGACAGTGCAACAGGACCTCTGCCATCTAGCTTAAAAGGAAAAAGGGAATACATCTGGGCTTTGTCAGGGACTAAAATCAAGAATTGGAGCTCCAAACCAGAGAGCATCCAGGAGTAAGAAGCTATGTTTCATTGGAGTGGATTGGGGGGTATGTGGTTGGGAAGTACTTGACCGCCACAAAGGACAAATCCCACAACCTGTCATGGATGCACAATTTCCTACCTTCCCAAGAGGACCTCATGCACATTTTCCCTCAGAAACACCATGAACATTCTTGCTTCTTTATCCTCATTACCATCCAGAAAAATATGATTTTAAATTATAATGGTGCTTATGAATTAAAATTAAATATGAAATATGAAAAGAAATAAGTCTTTTAAAGATGAAGACCTCATTTTCAATAAGACACATATAAACATGAGACTTAATAAGCCTTGGTCCTTTTAGGAAACACACTTTTGTTTTATTTGTAATTAGATGGTATGGCACAGCAGTTTTTTTCCACTATATACTGAAGGGGTTCCAGAGATATGAAGATGCTGTGGTCCAAATGTTTACATCTCCAAACTCCCACGTTGAACCCAAACACCCAAGGTGATGTATTTACAAGTGGGACCTTTGGGAGCTGATTAGGTCACGAGTGGAGGCCTCATGAATGGAATCACTGCCTTACAAAGAGTCCCAGAGAGACCCCTTGCTCCTTCCACGTGTAGGGGTACAGCGGAAAGATAGCTATCTATGAGCTAGACAGCAAGACCTCACCAGGTACAGAATCAACCAGTGCCTTTTTCTTGGACTTCCCAGCCTTCAGATCTATGTGAGATAAACTTTTATTGTTTATAAGCTACTTGGTTTATGATACTTTATTTTAGTAGCCCAAAGCAACTAAGACAGAAGGAAAATTTCTCGAAAGGGCGTCTGTTGGTATTTGCTTAACACGTATCTGTGGCAGAAACAGTTGCCTGTCCAATTTCAGTTCTCCACTTTCAATTTTCAATTCTTCACTGATAGAACTCTAGTTTGGGAGAAATGGAAATGTGCCCAACTATATAAATACATTTCCCTGTGTAACCCTATAGATTTGAGTGACAATAGGATAAAGTTCCTGTCACTGATAAGTAAGCAGAAGTTGTTAGATATGGTTTTTACAATTGGCTCTTCCTCCTTGTCTTGGGGACTGTGGATCTGATGTCTGGGGTGTTAGCAGTTATTTTATGACCATGAGGTCAAAAGAATAGTAGAGCTTAGAGCTAGAGGAGCCTCAATGCTTTGTGACACTGCCAGACCAGACTTGAACTGCCTAACTTCACATTTCTTGTTATGTGAAAGAAAAATAAAACCCCTAATCATTGGCTCTCACTTTGGCTACCTAATGGACTCACCAGAGCAGCTTTATAAATTACTGCTACCTTGTTCTTGGGGCTGGGGTTTAGCTTAGTTGGTAGGAAGACATGATGAAGTTAAGAAACTAAATAGAAGATTTCAAAAGACAGCTCAAGAAGACAAAATCAAATATTATAATGACATGTGCAAAGACCTGGATATAGAAAACCAAAAGGGAATAACATGCTCTATTTTTCTCAAACTTAAGGAATTAAAGAAAAAATTCAAGCCTCAAGTGGCAATAGTAAAGGAGTCTACAGTGAAAATATTAAATGACTCAGGAAACATCAAAACAAGATGGAAAAAATACACAGAGTCATTATACCAAAAAGAATTGTGGATGACCAACCATCTCAAGAGTTTGCCCATGATCAGTTTGCACATGGTACTGAAGGATGAAGTGGAAGCTACCTGAAGGAACTGGTGAAACACAAGGCTCCAGGAATTGGTGGAATACCAGTAAACAGGTTTCAACAAATGGATCCAGGACTGGAGGTGCTCACTTGTTTATGCCAAGAGATTGGGAAAACAGCTACCTGGTCAACTGACTAGAAGAGATCCATATTTGTGTCTATTCCCAAGAAAGAGGATCCAACTGAATGTGGAAACTATTGAGCAATATTTTAAATATCACATGCAAGCAAAATTTTGCTAAAGATCATCCAAAGGTGACTGCAGTAGTATGTAGACAGGGAACTGCCAGAAAATCAAGCTGGATTCAGAAGAGGGCCTGGAGTTGGGGACATCATTGCTAATGTCAGATGGATATTAGGGGAAAGTAGGGAATATGAGAAATCTATCTATCTATGTTTTCTATGTCTATGTTTTATTGACTATGCAAAGGCATTTGACTGTGTGGATCATAACAAATTATGTATAATATTGTGAATAATGGGAATACCAGAGCACTTAATTATACTCATGAGGAGGAATCTTTACATGGACCAGGAGGCAGTTGTTCAGACAGAACAAGGAAACACTGCCTGGTTTAAAGTTGAGAAAGGTGCATGTCAGGGCTGTATCCTTTCACCGTACCTCTTTAGTCTCTATGTTGAACAAATAATCTGAGATGCTGGACTTTAGGAAGATGAATGCTGCATGAGGATTGGAGGAAGACTCATTAACAACCTATGTTATGCAGATGACATAACTCTACTTACTGGAAGTGAAGAGGATTTGACACATTTACTGGTGAAGATCAAAGAACACAGCCTTTAGTATAGATTGCCCCTCAACATCAATAAAGCAAAAATCCTTACAACTGGGTCAGTAAGCAACTTCATGATAAATGGAGAAAAGATTGAAGTTGTCCAAGATTTTGCTTTACTTGGTTCTACAATCAACACCCATGGAAGCAGTAGTCAAGAAATCAAAAGACACATTGCATGGGGAAAAGCTGTTGCAAAAGACCTCTTAAAGTGTTGAAAAGTAAAGCTGTCACACTGAAGATGAAGATGCGCCTGACTCATGGCGTGGTATTTTCAGTTGCATCATATGGTTGTGAAAGCTGGATAGTGAATAAGGGAGAGAGGACAAGAATTGATGCTTTGGAATTTTGGTGCCAGAGATAAATATTGAATATACCATGAACTGACAAAAGAACCAACAGATCTGTCCTAGAAGAAGTGCAGCCAGAGTGCTCCTTGGAAGCAAAGATGGCTAGACTGCATCTTACATATTTTGGACACGTAGCCAGGAGGGGCCAATCTCTGGAGAAAGACATCATGTTTGGGAGAGTGGTAGGTCAATGAAAAAAAGGAAAGCTTTCAACTGATGGATTGACACAGTGTCTGCAACAAGGGGCTTAAACATAAAAAAGATCATGTGCCTGGCACAGAATTGGGGAGTATTTCTTTCTGTTGTATATAGGGTCACTGATTTGGACCCGACTTGACAGCACTTAGCAACAACAACCCGGCTCTTACCTCAAAAGATTCTGATGTAAGCTGGGCATGGTGGTACATGCAGGTAACCCCAGCACTCAGAGGCTGAGGGAGGAGGATCATAAGTTTGAGGCCAGAAGCAGCCTGCACTACATAATGAGACCTTGTCTCAAAAATAAAAAATACAAAAGAACTGGTGGTGCAGCTCAGTGGTGCAATCTTGCCTAGCATGTGCAAGCTTCTGAGTTCAACTTCCAGTACTGAAAAAGATTTTAATGTAATTGATATGGGCTATAGCCCCCAAATTCAGTTTTTTGAAGCTTCCTGATGATTCTGTGTTCAACAAAAGTTGAGAGCCACTGCCCTGCTTTGTGTACGCCACTGCTTTTCACTTTTTGTTACTTTCAGCCAAATGAATTGTTTCATAGATGCCACCTCTTTCACTTAGGACTTGCCTCCTCCCAGCCACTCAGTGTATTTCTAGATAAAATGATAATAAGCAATGTAGATGTAGGGCACACAAGATGCCACATAGTATTAGTATGTGGGACTGGTGGGGGCGGGGAGTAGATGGGATGGATGACCTAACCAGGGCTAGCAAAACAATTAAACTTTTAGAAGTAAACATAGGAGAATAATTTCATGGACTTGAAGCAAAAATTTCTTCAAAACATAAAAATTACTAACCATAAAAGAAAAAAAGAAAAGTTTTTCTCTTCATTAAAATCAAAAACTTATGTTCACCAACACATTGCTAAGAGAATGAAAGGGAAAGCCACACATGGGAAAAGGTATTTGCAATACCTATATCCAACAAAGGACTTATCTGCGGAATACATAATGCACCTCAATCAATTAATAAGAGGGAGTAAGCTCAATAAGAAAATGGGCAAAAGGCTTGAATAAACATCACACTACCCAAATAACCATTAACACCCAAAAAGGTGCTCAACCCTATGTACAACAGGCAAAACACTATTGTCAGTGCTTCTCTGCTATTCATAGGGTTTTCAATGGCAGATTGATTTTTTTGGAGGGGAGTTGGTTGCTGGGTCCCTCTCCCAAGCCTACAGCACCTGGTGTTCCCAGGTGGTCTCCCATCCAAGTACCCAGGCCCGACCCTGCTTAGCTTCTGAGATCTGACAGGATTGGATGCCACAGTGCTATGGCTGCAGGCAATAGTCCTTAGTCATTAGGAAAGTGCAAATTAAAACTATAATGTGATACCACTATACACCTACTGTCTAATGGTATAAAATGACTAAAATGAAAAACATTGATGATATCCAAAGTTACTGAAAATTTGGAGTAAACAGAAATCTGCACTATAGCAGGAAGGTAATTAATGCAACCACTTTGGAAGACTAGTTGTATTTGTAAAAGCTAAATTTTGAATCTTTTGAAAAAAGAAATGTGTAATAATTTTGGACGCTTTCACATTCACTAAAATCCTCTCCCCACTCTCAAATTTAAAATACTTAAAAAAGAAAGAAAAACAATCCTGCAACCTTTGACACATTCAGTGCTGGAGGACCAAGTAAATTACACACTGTGTTTATAGTAATGACATATGGTGGTGCTATCTTGGCTAGAAAACAGAAATACTCATCCAGGAAATATTATAAAAAGGTCCTTAGGAATATACCGTTGGCATAAAATTGCTGTAGATATAACTTGTTATATCGGCAGCACATGGTCTAACTTCATTATGATAATTAGGACAGCTTTGGTTGCAAGTGGCAGAACACAAGTAGAACAAAATTTAGCAAAGAGGAGGATTTTATGTTAGAAGCTATGGGTGAAGAGGGATGAAGATGACCTCATGAACAACTGGGTTGGAGCATTTCTGGGATGCTCCCACCTCAGCTCTGCCTCTCCCCATTGTGGCCTCAGTCCTCTTGCTAATTATAGACCTGCCTCTATCTGCATAGTCCCATGTTACCATTCCATCCATGGGGAAGACATTCTCAATTCTAATTTTAGAATCCCAGGGAAGGAGGCTGATTAGCCCCATGTGGGTTAAAACTACATCTTGGATCATTTAACTATGGCCTGAGAGTGAGGTGTGGCAAAGGCACTGTGGCTGGCCAGGTCCATCCAAGTGCTCAGTTTTAGACCAGTTGACCGTGGCTAGGGCATAGATTGTCAAAATGTCTGCTTTAGAGTTACTATGAAAACAAGATGAGTATGAGGGGGAAGCTATTCCAAGGAACACAGAGCACCAGGTGACAAAACAATAGGAGTGGTATACTGTAGCAAAACTTAGATTCTACTATTAACACACCAAGCTCTGTGCTCATGTCTTTCTGTATAACTAGGGTAGCATCTCTGAAAGCTGGTGCTGGTAGGAAATCAGCAACAGCCCCTGATCACTATATGCTTAAAGATGCACCCAGGGAGAATCTGGAATGCCTAAAACAATGGACACATACCACATTCTATAAGCTGTAAAAATACACCTCAAATCACAGGATTGGTAGGTCACATGTACCCAGAATACAAAATGTGAAGCACCAAAACAGATGCTGCATCAAAAAACGTAAATCATAGCTGGGTGCGGTGGCACACGCCTGTAATCCCAGCGGCTTGGGAGGTGGAGGCAGGAGGATCGCAAGTTCGAGACCAGTGGCAGTCTGCAGAACTTAGTGAGACCCTGTCTCAGAAAAGTTAAAAAATGGGCTGAGGGTGCAGCTCAGTGGTCCAGCACTTGCAGAGCATGCAGGCACGAGGCCTTAGGTTCAACCCCTGGTACCACAAAAAAAAAAAAAAAAAAAAAAAAAGTAAATCATGCGGTGTGCCCTGAGCTAGAACTTAAGGGGTTCCAGATGAAAGCCAGTTAAAAAATGTGTGGCAACAAAAGCATACCCCAACCAGATAGAGTCTAAGGAGACCATAGCATGCCCAAAGCATGGAGTATGTCTTCAGAAGATAGTGAACATGAGAGGTTATGAACACAAAATATGTGTGTTGCCTAAGACAAAATATAGAGGCAAATGTGTGCCTTCAAGTATAAAACACAGCCTCTGAATATATCAAATCCCCAAAAGTTGAGATTAGGTTGTTCCCCTGTTCCCAAGGGAGAAATATGACATGTCCTTACTGGGGTCACCAGCCACAGGTATCTGAGCAAGCATCACAAGCTCTAAGACTGAGCCAGGTACCATAGTGCACACCTGCAAACCCAGTGACTCAAAAGGCTGAAGCAGGAGGATCTCGAGTTTGAGGCCAGAGGCAGCCTGTGCAATTTAGCAAGACCCTCAAAATATCTCAAAATATCAAAAAAGGGGGGCCAAGGATGCAGCTCGGTGTTAGACCACTTGCCTAGTATGTGCAAAGTTCTAAGTTCAACCCCTCATAGAGTTTTAAAAAAAATAGTACCAACACTGGGTGGACAGACTTTTAAAGAAAGACTTCTATACACATGGCTGGGACACAGTGAAACTATAAGACTTTGTGTTGATTAGCATGTTTCATCTAGAAATGTAGTGTCTTGTGGGAAGTTGTTTTTCCTGTACATTGATCAGTAAAGTAGATATATTGTGGCAGGGCCAACTCTTGACACCTGGCACCATTTGTGTCCTATCTACTCACAGGGTGGTGCATGAGTAGACAAACCTGGCAGGCTTCCAGCTGTGGGTCTGGGTTTGTGCATAGGTGGAGGTTTATGGCCTCCATTTCCTAAAAATGCAACTGTCTCCTTTCAATTCCCTAAAAAATGCATTAACAGTTATTAAGTAATATTGTAGTTCCCCAAAATTTGACTACTGAGCATCAATAAAGAATAGTCTATGTGGAGAAAAGGGGATGTCACTACTGTGTGGGTAGTAGTATAGTCATTATGGAAGACAGTATGGAGTAGGACCCGACTCGGAATGACCCTACGTACAAGAGAACAAAACACTCCTTGACACTGTGCCGTGCCCAGCACCATGTCAGTGCTTCTCTGATATTCATAGAGTTTTCAATGGCAAATTGTTTTTCAGGATTGCTTTGGGAGTAGACTGTCAGGTCCTTCTCCCATTTTTGCAGTGCTGGGGATGAAACCCAAGGCTTCAGAGAGCACAGAGCAGCACTTTACCAGCTGAGCTCCGGTGATATATCCAAAGGAAATAAAATCAGTGATCTGCCCTCCCATATTTATTGCAGAATTATTCATAATAGTCAAGATATGGAAGCAATCTAAATATTTAGCAGTGGATGAATGGCTTAAAATGTAGTATATGTACATAATGAAGTCTGCAGCCATAGCACCCTGGCATCCAATCCTACCTGATCTCAGAAGTTAAGCAGGGTCGACCTGGTTAGTCTTTAATGGGAGAGCACCTGGGAATACTGGGTGCTGCAGGCTAGGGAGCAGGATTTGGCAACCCATTCCCAAAACAATCATCATTAAAAACCCTATGAATTACAAAGAAGCACTGACAGTTCCAGGCATGGCACAGTGTCGGGGAGTGTTTTGTTCTGTTGTACATAGGGTTCCTATGAGTTGGACCTGACCTGACAGCACCTAACAACGACATACACAATGAAATACTATACTTCTTAGAAAAGAAGTAAATCCCTTCATTTGCAACAGGATACATGAGCTTAGAAGACATGATGCTGAGTAAGATAAGCCAAATACAAATACTGCATGATCTCACTTGTATGAATAATCTAGAAATTATGGACTCATATTAGCAGGGAGTTGTTGTTGTTAGGTGCCGTTGAATTGGTATCCGACTCATAGCAACCCTCATGGGGTTTTCAATAGCTGATTGTTTTGGGATTGCCTTGGGAGTGGATTGCCAGGTCCTTCTCCGATTTTTGTGGTGCTGGGCATTGAACTTGGGACCTCAGAGACTGCAGCGTAGCGCTCTACCAACTGAGCTACATCCCAGCCCCAGCAGAGAGTAGAATGGTGGTTATCATGGGAAATGAGTAAATATTGGTCCAAAGATACAAACTTTCAGTTAGACATGAGGAATGAATTCAAGAGATCCCTTGTATAGCATGATGACTATAGTAAATAACAATGTATTGTATACTAGGCAATTGCTAAGATCGCATGTGTTACTTAGCTTGATCTAGTTATCCCACAATGTACACATACATCAAAATGTTGTTGTTGTTGTTGTTAGGTGCCGTCGAGTTGGTATCCGACTCATAGCAACCCTACGTACAACAGGCAAAACACTATTGTCAGTGCTTCTCTGCTATTCATAGGGTTTTCAATGGTGATTGTTTTGGGAGTGGGTTGCCAAGTTATACGCCATAAATATATATAGTTTTTATTTGTCAATTAAAAGTCAAAAGTAATCTGGATCTACCTCCTGTTCTATGAAAGTCAATGCATATATAAAACTACAGGAAAAGAGAAAAAAACATACAAACTGCCTGTTAAAATCAACAGATAGCCATTTACCTAACTAAATCTACTTGAAGATTTTGGATACCATGCAGAAACAGCCTAATTTTTTTCAGGACCCTAGGGAATGTCCTCAAAGATAAATTATCTGGTTGAATGGTCATGGTGGCCTTCCTCATAGAAGAAGCCCCAGCAAAGGAAGAGTGTTTCCAAAAGACAATGGGCACGTGAGCAGGGCAGGATGGGGTCTCAGTCACTTGGGTATGGTGATGGGCCTGGATGTGGCTTTATCTCCTTTATTCCTGCCTTCAAACAAAGAAGAGGCTTTCTGGACCATGTAACCACCCCTCTTTTGAGCCTCTGACACTCTGGCAATGCCTTGGCAGAGCAAAAGATGAAATATAAAAAGGGAGACTTAGTCACGTTTTTTTAGAGATAACAGCATGCAGTCAGAGAAGGGCCAATACTGACTTCTGTTCATGCTTCTCTTCTTCTCTTAGAGTCTGGAGAACTTTGAGAAATTAGAAGAAGAACAAAAGAATAATCTGCAACAATTATCAAGGTGGTAAACTGGTATCTAATTTTGAAAATAATAATTGTTGCAAATGCTATGCACCATGTAAGGAGGAATGAGAGGTTGAAAGAGCAAAAGATATGGAAGAAGAGTCCCTTCCCATGAAAAATTACCATTTATATAAGCAAACAAGCAAGATCAGAGAAATAAGCAATTCAGACTGGCTGACTTGGACCAATTTCAAAAGTCAGGACATTTCCACATTAAAATCTGAAAATCTGACCCTTTTTTGGCCAGAGGATTTGTAACACCAGATATATTCTTGTAAGGCTACAACTTCTTGGGGGAGGCAGCAGCTTCCCCTGCAGATGGGTGGGCTTCAGGTAACATAGTCCGCACCATTCCCTGTTGCCTTATTCCTCATTAGCAATCAATTATTTGAGCTTTACATGAATTTGTCACTTTTGACCATAGCTTCTTGCAACATGAAATTGGAAGACATTTTGCAAATTCTACAAAAGGCCACTTGTATTATATGGCCATCATATTATTCCATAAATTCTTTGTGGAAAGAGGCACAGCATACATCAATTCCACAAATTGTCTTGATTTGTTTGCTCCAGAGTACTGGGCTGGCTGGTGGATGAATCATCTGTCTTCTGGTAGTTGAACAAGGAAACCCAATTGTGGCCAAGTAGGTACCAGTGACCAATTAGGGCCCATGTGGGTCTTCACCATGGAGAGGATGAGCCAATCCTAGGAGGAGATATTGACCCCGTCTGTTCCCCACTGCTCAGCAGGGGGTAAGAGAGGGAACTATGGGTCCTGCCATAACATTAGCCTTCAACATGAGGGTTGTATGGAGGAATCCATGAATAATTCACATCACAACCAGATTGAGGCTCAGTGAGCCTCAATAGGAATGAATTACCTTGTGTGCATTTCCTGCCTAAATGTCAGTGTATCTTTTCACTGGTGCCTGTGACAAGTTTATGAATAGGCACATTCTCTGGGTGTCTCTGCTTTAGGAGAGGCAGTTTCAGGATCTTGGCTCCAGTTTCTAATTTCTGTCTTCCTACTTACAAACTGTATATTATAAGATTTCAAACAAGTCATGACTAAAAAACATGCTCCTCCTAAAGAGGAATCTGGATGGAAATGCAACAATGGTTTTTTATTGTATCTGCACCACGTGGGCAAAAGTGAGGAAGTTTGGGTGTTCTGTTGAAAAAAGGGGTGGGGCCTAGTATGAAGAACACTAAACTATCTTGGGAACTTTACATGTATACCTAACTGTACCTTAGAAATATTGTAGGTGCAGTTCTAGATCCCCGTGATCAAGCAAACACCGCAAAAAAGTGAGTCACACAAATTTTTGGTTTCCCAGTGCACACAAAAGTTACACTTTACTTTGGTCTATTATATCTAGAAAAAAACAATGTACACACCTTAATTTAAAAATACTTTATAGGAGCTGGGCGCACTGGTGCACGCCTGTAATCCCAGTGACTCTGGAGGCAGAGGCAGGAGGATTGCAAATTCAAGACCAGACACAGTCTGCATAATATAGTGAGACCCTATCTCAAAAAGTAAAAAAGTGAGCTGGGGGTGCAGCTCAGTGGCACAGTACTTGCAAAGCATGCAAGTGTGAGGCCCTGGGTTCAGCACCCAGTACTGGAAAAAAAAAAAAAAAAAAACCAAACAAAAAAAAAAATCTTTATAGGGCTAGAGTGTAACTCAGTGGTAGACAGTTTGCCTAGCATGCATAAGGGCCTGAGTTTGATCCTCAGCACGACAGAACAAAAACTTAGTTAAAAAGTTCTAGTGATCATCTGAGCTGTTGGAAAAAATGGGGCCAACAAATTTTCTTGACACAGACCTTCAAGTTGAGGGGGAGAAAAGTAATATCTGGGACACACAATAAAATACAATAAAATGAGGTATACCTATATTCGCTTAACAGATAAAGAAATGGTGTTCTGTGATGTTACTATCCAATAAAAATATAATTCAAGCCACATTTGTGGTTTAAATTTTTCTACTAGCCATAGGCTAGGAACATAGCTACAGTGGTAAAGTACTTGCCTAGCATGTACAAGGTCTTGGGTTTGCTCCTCAGCACAATAATAATAATGATAATAATAATAATAATAATAATAATAATTCTAGTAACCACCTTAAAAATGCAAGAATTAAAGAGTGAAATTAATTTGAATTATACATTTTATTTAACTCAGTAATCAAAAATAAACATTTAAGTATGTAATTGAAATAAAAAATTACTAATAAGATATTATCTGGGCGTGGTTGCATGTGTCTATAATCCCAGCACTCAGGAGGCTGAGGCAGGAGGATGTGGAGTTCTAGGCCAGTGTGGGCTGCATAGTGAGAACTTTATCTCAAAATTAATTAACAAGTGAGATATTTTACATTCTTTTTTTTAGACTAAGTAATTTGAACTCTGGTGCTAGGAGTTAGCTCAGTTGGTAGAGCGCCCCTCTGTAGTCTCTGAGGTACTGGGTTTGATGCCCAGTACTGCAAAAATGGGAGAAGGATGTGGCAATCCACTCCTAAGGCAATCCCCAAACAATCAGCCATTGAAAATCCTACGAGGGTCACCATAGGTCGGAAACGACTGGACAGAACCTAACAACAACAGCAATTTGATTTAGATTTAGATTTGGACTGGCCACATTTCAAGTACTCAGTAGCCACTCTAGGAAGTATCTCTGAGAGAGACCGATCCCCTCAGAGTTGTGTGATCTTGGACAAACTGCTTAATTTCTCTGGTACTTTGTTTCCTTATCATACCACATATATAATAATAGTATGGGTTTTCCCAATTTATGAAATCTTCTCAGTTTCTCATAGGTCATAAGATAACAGATAAGCAGGACATAGGGGGTCATTGTTATAGGAAGCAGGGTACCTGCCAGCTCTGACACTGGCAAGATTATATTCTCTGTGTAATTAGAAGTTATATCTCATTTCCAGATAATAGGGATCATAAAAGGCCGAATTCACCACCACTTTCCCCTTGGGGCAACACAGTAGCATTTAAAGCCTGGTCAGCTACCCAAGAGGCTCCTTGCAACCTGTCACACCTTCACCTGGGCAGGCAAATTCTAATGCCACCAGCTAGAGTTATCATCTATGAGGAATTGGGGAGATGACAACTTCTTCAGCCTCATCACAATAAGATTTGCTTGTCAGACACTTGTTTACAGTGACTACTGTACAAAATAACAAGACACATGCAAGAATGCTGTCCCCAGCTTGTGTGGACAATTGTACTTGTTCAATATTATTCAGAACAATTAGGCAATATTTTTAGTATAATTATTCAAAGAATTGGTGGTAGTTAGGCAAAATCTTAGCTCATAAAAGGTAGCTAGAATGAGATTTTATAGAAACTACAATGTCTTTATTACCAAAGGGAAGTTTATTCCTGATAAAATGAGAAAGCCTAAGTATAGAATAAGATGTAATTTTAAAATATCACAAATGGGCTGGCTCTGTGGTGCATGCCTGTAGTTTCTGCTACTGGAGATTGAGAGAGGAGGATCATTTGAGCCCAGGAATTTGAGACTACCTTGGGCAACATAATGAGACCTTGTCTTAAAAAATAAAATAAAATAATGAATAAATAAGCCCCGAGTAGAAATAGCATTGCAGTGAGAAGAACACTCCTTTTCTCTTAGAAAGTATACAGGACATGTTTGTTTGCTCGTTCGTTCGTTCGTTCTTTCTTTCTCTTTCTCTCTCTCTCTCTCTCTTTCTTTCTTTCTTTCTTTCTTTCTTTCTTTCTTTCTTTCTATGTGTTTAGTTTTTGAGACAGGGTTTTCTGTGTAGTCCAGGCTGGCCTCAAACTAACCATCCTCCTGCTTCAGCTTCCTGAGTGCCAGACTACAGACATGTGCCACTGCCCCAGGTTTTCCTACACTTTTCTTTGTGACTTTGCTTCCTTGCCTTGAAAATGGGGGGAGAAAGTTCCTTCCTGAGATATAGGAAGGATTTATATTCTTGTACCAAAAGTATTAATTGCCCTTTTTGTACATCAATGAGAAAGGATGGGGTAAAAAAATTAAGAAAGAAATACAGGTAAGGGCTTTTAGTGTTTTTGCCTTTTTATAACCTAATTTCTGTTCAAAATTGTTATTTTTAAATTTTTAAAATTAAAACAATTATTTTTAATTGTTTTTCTGATAGGGAAAGTAATACATTCACTGTAGAATAGTTGGAAAATACAGATTAATACATTTAAAACATCACTAGTTATTATACCACCCAGGGATACATACTATCCATACTTTTGTGTTCGCCTGAAGCATGTCTACATGCAAATGTTTTCCCTTTTATTTCCTATAAAATTAGGATAATGTTATCACCTTAACTATTATATCTCATTCTTTACTGATATACTCTTATTTCTAGAAGCTTCTCTAAAATTTTTGAAATTTCTCTTACTTCAAAAGTATTGTTCAAAAACATAATTTAATGGGTATATGATATTTCACTATACTGATGCCCTGTTTTATGTAGTCCTGTTTGTGAACAGATAGACTATCTCCAAATGTTCTCAATACAGAAATTCTGCAGATATTCCTGCATACAAGTTTTGGTGCACATCTGTTGATGTCTATAGAATAAATTCCTAGGAGTGGAATAAGCAATTCTAAGTGGTCCTGACACATACTACAAAATTACCCTTCCAAAAGATTATAACAGTTTGACGACCCTACCATGAATGAATGGTAATTTTTGTACCATCTGGCCTCAGAACTAATCATCTACACTTCAAAAGGAATGGATTGAGAACAGATGGATTGTAGGTACATATGAGGGTTCTATTTATTTTTTTATGGGACTCTAGATATGATTTTCCAATTTTTATAATTTGGACGCAGGAGTATGGAAATTGGTAGTGGGCCAGATTGTTTCCAAGGAAACTGTTTCAAGGCCAGGAAATGCTTAGCCCCAAGGGATCAAAAACAAGCAATAAAAATGAGAAGTCCCCCACAACAGGGCAATATGCTGGGTCAACCCACAGTCTTAAGAGGGAAAACTGCTCTAGTCTAGACTTCTGTCCTTGAAAGAGGAGGCTTCTGGCTCCCTGCAGATTACAGTCAGCTAGAAGCAGTGTATCTTGGGAGAGGCAGTAAACCAAAGGCACAGTAGAGGGGAGGTTGTTGGTGAGGCTGGTTCAGTTACAGCCTATTGCCTGGCTTTCTGGAGACTAATGACAAGCTTTCTAGAAAGGTAAGTATCCTCACATGCTATCATGAAAGCAATTCTTGGGTGTTCCTGGGAATGTGGAGAGGAAGTCAGGCCCATTTGGGGTGCACTGAGGCAGTTCCATGCCCCAAGTTCAACCTGGGTCCACAACTGCTACTATCAATGGTGGGCTCTGGGTTATATGAAGATTCGGCACCAGGATTAGGAATTTGGAGACAATAATGTGGAAATAGAGAAAAAAATCATTTACTGTATATTTATTTAAACTAGAGATGTGCACAAACCAGAAGCCATGGGGATTTAAAGTAACTAAACAATTGCCATGGGCTGGGGTTTAGCTCAGTGGGTAGAGTGCTGATCCATACTCTCTGAGGACCTGGGTTTGATCCCAAGCACCACAAAAAAACGGGAGGACATAGAAATCCACTCACTCCTGAAGCAATCTCGAAACAATCCACCATTGAACACCCTATGGAGGCCACTATGAGTTGGACTCAACTCAGCAGCACCTAACAACAATAAACAATTGCCATTGTTTTGATAACTTTAGGAGAACTAGCAATGTCACCAGAAATAAAGTGACAATAATTCTCTTACCTTCATGAAAGAAAAATACCTGATTCTAGTCATGTGGATCACTCCTGCTTAACCTTTCCCAGGAATAAACATAAAGGGCTCTTTAATATGACTATAGGAATAACAAACACTTTGGGGTTTGTAAAACTCTAGTTATTGTTTCTAGGTTTGGTAACTCAAAGGCCATCATTTTCATGTTATATCTTCACTTCAACAAGGGATTGAAACTCACCTGACAGAAACCACTCAACAAACCAGAAAAATTGGTCACAAAGGGAGGAGGGGAGGAGTACAGAAATCAGAAGTACAGACATACAGAATGCAGTTTGATAACATCAAATACCTTTAAAGATGAACCAAATAAGCAAATAAAAACAGGGTGAACATATAGTACAGCAGAACAGTCACTACCCAGAATCCCCAAGAGCAGGTCCCCCTGGGAAAGCTAAGGAAGTTGCCAGCAGCTGAGACGCCTTTAATCACTGATGTTTTATCTATTCTGAAGGGAAATTTGTCTTCTTAAGGAGTGCAATGTAGTCTTTTCTTGATGACTCAGGTGATCATTTATGATCAAGATTGCATTTCAATTCAATAAGCACGTATTGAACTGCTGTACTTTGTGCCAAGTATGGCTTGGTGATCTTTGGCCATTTATTATTTACTTTAAAATGAGCTCTTGAAAACATTAGGCGAAACAAAAGGAACCCAGTCATGTATATGATCTCATATGATATTTGTGATTCCATACAATATGTATTTTGACTACTGGGCTGTGTTTAGAGGTCAAAAACACCAAGATCAATGTCTTCCTGCCAAATGAATTAATTTGACTTAATTACCAGGTTTCCCTAAAATAGTAGAAGAGGGAAAGGAACAAACATGAAGTTGGGCCCCTACTATGTAGCTCATGCCTAACATTCAGTATCTGATCTAATACTTATAATAATTGTATAATGTTTTGAGACCTCTATGCTATAGACAGAGAAACCAAAGCTTACATAGTTAATCATGATGATAATGCATTAAACACTCTTAAACTGTCCTCAGTTCATGTAAAGTCCTCACCAAATACCACTATCATTCCATTTTACCTATGAGGAAACTGAAGTACACAAAGAATTATTATCCAGAGTCACACATATTAAGTCACGGATCTGGGATATAAACAGAAACAAATCTGACCCCAGAACTCTTGATCCTTCCATGTCTACATTGTCCACTAGCAACACAACAGCGGGTCCTAGAGGTTCTCATACCTAACAAAGGCACTATATAGGGAACAGTCAATGGTGTGCTAGACAAATTAAAAGGACTGTCCTTAGCTTCAGTCAGGCCTGTGGCATTTTGGGCGTGACTTGAGGGGCACTATTGGGTTTTCTAACCTCCTTACCTAAGAGTATATACTTAGATCACCATTTTTTTAGCTTATGGGTATTTGCAGTTGGAGGCTTGTCAAAATGACTCTTAACAGCTGTTAGCTGGTGGTAGGCTGCAGGTAGCCGAAATTCCGTCCTTACCTGGCTTCCCACTCCCTCCATGAAGTTTCTTTTGTTTTTCTTTCTTTCTTTTCTTTTCTTTCTTTCTTTTTTTTTTTTTTTTTTTTTTCAGCCCTGGGGGTTGAACCCAGGGACTTGCACTTGCATGCTTTGCAAGAGTTATACCACTGAGCTGCACCCTCCGCCCATTCTTTTTTTTTTTTTTTTCTTTTTTTCACTTTTTGAGACAGGGTCTTACTAAATTACACAGACTGCCTCTGGTCTCGAACTTATGATCCTCCAGCCTCCACCTCTTGAGTCACTGGGATTACAGGCGTGCACCACTACACCTGGCTCCCTCCACAAAATTTCTATAGCAGAGGAGGGAGGAAGATGGTGAAGGCCTGGGGATTTGAGAAAGGACAGGCAAACCTAGAGAAGGCTGGCCTCCTTTCCCTCCCTATTCTTCACTCCAGAGACCAGGCTGGTCTTCACAGCTTTTGCACAGAATGAGCAAAGGTCAGCCCTCATTTGGGTTAGATCCATCTGTCCCCTGATCTCCAAGGCCACTCTGAATGGAGGGAGCATGGTTCCTGTCCCTGCTGCTTATATAAGTGTGGTAAACTCAATGTTGGTGGCCTCTGACTTCCGGATCAGGCAGTTTCTTCCTTGCAGACGTTCCGGGATAAGGAGGACTGTGACCAGCTGCTCCAGTGTCTGTAGAGCCAATGAGCCAAATGATAGTTTCCAGCATGGCATCAATATCTTCCTCCTGCTCCAAAGACCACTGGCACCTATCCATCCTTCCTCGCCTCCTGGGACACAGCAATTTGACAAGGCTGTCAGGGGCCTCATGACAACTGCCTTTTACTGCTATTATTTTTGGTGGAGGGTTGGGTTCTGTGGAGTGTGTTCAAAAATGCTTTTCATGGCTGACAGAGATAGATATATAAAACTATAACACGTAGGACCCTTCCTGAAATATATTTCCTCACAAGGCAAATAACTGTTAGAGCTTTTTCCCTAAGTTCTTCCCAGCCATAAAGATGTATTTAAAACAAAACAAAACAAAACAAAACACATTTTGCCATGTGTGCGCCAGATAATGTGATGCCTTTCTCACCCCTCACCAGGGGTGTCTCCAGGCCTTGCCAACTTCTTTAATAAGGATGGGCAGTCCAGGCTTAGCAAACAATCGGGGTGTGGCCTGAACCCCCTGCTCCCTGGGAAAAAGTTCAAAGTGTTTCCATGGAGGACCAAGTCTTTGTAGAGAGAGAGTGGTCTGGTAAACACACACAGGGGGCCTAGTAGGGGGTGATGCATTGTCTTGGGTGGGTGGGGACAAGACAAGGGCTCCTCTGTTCTCCCAATCATCTTCTGCTCCCAGGAAGGGACAAAAGTACCTTTCTGGGCTGGGTCACTGCAGGATCTGTGTAACATACTGAACTATCCAGTCTCATGTGCTAGGACAGCCACCAGGCAATTTTTTTTTGTTGTTGTTGTTGTTTTTGTTTTGTTTTGTTTTGTTTTGAGACAGAGTCTCAGTACATAGCTCAGGTTGGCCTTGCACTCCTACCTTTGCCTCACACTGTTGGGATTCTAGAAACACAGCCACACCCAGAGCCAGACAATTTTTTAAAAGAGATGAAGGAGTGAGATCCCCACCAGGGGCAGTTTGGCAGGGTCCCCTTGGAAGGAGGCTGGGTGGAGGGACATTTAGGAGGTCACCAAACATGGTGGGAGGGTTGGGTGCAATTAGGGAGCAGCAGGGAAGAATGGGCCCCCAGAGAACAAAACTCCCCCATGGAGCCAAATTCCGGTAAGCTTATCACTAACCATGAGGAATCTTGGCGAAAGAGCCTGAGAAACTCACGCCCTACTGATATTGAGCAAGGAAGCCTGAGAAGCCAGTTCTACACCTGTTCCACTTGAACTCCCAAATGAACCATAGCACCAACCACAAAAAGATAACCATAACACGACCTACCTTCAACCATTAGGTTGCTAACTCCACTCTGTGGTCTGCCTCAGAGCTTACTCTTTCCCTTTCTCTTAATAAACTGACTCCTGACTTTGACTTCGCCCTTCCTTGTTAATTTAACATAGGAGCAAGAACCAAGCATAATTTTCATGCAACAGGTGCAGTTGGTAAGTCTTTCTGCTCAAGCTGCCATAACCAAGCACTACAGCCTGGGTGGCTTAAACAATTGTGGGAAATGTCTTCTCACAGTTCTGAAGGCTGGTAGACTGAGAGCAAGGTCTCATCTCCCTGGCTCCCATATGGCCATCTTCTCACTTCTCGCACTGCCTTCCTTGCATATGTGTCTGTGTCCAAATTTCTTCTTATAAGAATATCAGTGATACTGGATTAAGGCCCACCTCACTTTAACTCAATCACCTTTGGTAAGGCCCTGTTTCCAAATACGATCATGTCACAAGGTACTAGTTTTATGGATTCAACATGAATTTGGAGAGGGGGACACAGTACACCCCTAATAGATAGTAATGGGGACAAATCCAAACACAGCTCAGCTAGAGATTCCCTGGAAGATGGATTTATTCTATCCTCCAAGAAGACACCAACGGTCCAGGGTGCTGCACCCTGCAGTGGCCTGCAGGGCAGGGGCAGTAACCATGGGCCTGTGGCTGCCCACTCTGGGATGCCCAGGTGCATGTCCTGGTGCTGCTTGGAGTAGGTCCAGAAAAGAGCAGAGACACTTTCCCTGCCCCACAGTTTTGAAACATACTTAGGGGAGAATTAAACTCCATGCTAATTTAATGTTGTTAATAATTGATAATACCCATTCCTCAAGGATTATTTGCACAGTGCTCAGAAGCTCCAGAAACAAGGATGATAAAATTTTAGCATAAGATAAAATTTGGTTAAGAGTTATCCTGCCTCTGTTTAAAATGTTCCTGTATAAAATATTCATTTAAACTTATAAACTAATAAACAAAGATGTTCCCCACAGGCTCCCATGTGTAGAAATCAAATGTGATAATAAAAATAAAAATAGTAATAACCAAATTACAAGACAGTGATCATATGATACACAATGAATACATTATTAGAGTAATAAGTTAACTTGAAGATGATGCACAGGACAGGAAGGGGAAGAGGCTGACACCCCCCTCCTGCTGTGTTGTGTGTGCTGACATATGACTTGATGCAGGTAGCTTTTCCCTTTATCCTTTCAGCAGGTGGCCAGGGAGAAGTGATGATTGCCAGGTGCCGGGCACCAAACAAGTGAGCTACCATGTGCTCCATAAGCACCCCCTACCCTTCCCTTCTAACATGTTGTTGTTAGGTGCCATGGAGTCGTGTCTGACTCATAGTGACCCCTATTAAGGGTTTTCAATGGCTAGTTGTTTCAGGATTGCCTCAGGAGTAGATTGCCACATCCTTCTCCCATTTTTTCGGTGCTGAGAGTCAAACTCAGGGCCTCAGAGACTGCAGAGCAGTGCTCAACCAACTGAGCTAAATGCCAGCCCTCTCTTCTAACATGGAGAAGTAGAAATGCCAGTAAGGGGCGGGGGGACTGATATGCAGACACTGAATCATGTGCCCAAAAGACTCTCTGATGTCAAATGTCAGGCTGGAGTTTATCTCAATTGGTACAGTGCTGCTCCATACTGAGGACCCGGGTTTGATCCCCAGCTCTGCAAAAACAGGAGAAGAACCTGGCAATCCACTCCCAAAGCAATCCTGCAACAATCAGTCATTGAAAACCCTATGAGGAATCGGGTGCAGTGGTGCATACCTGTAATCCCACTAACTCAGGAGGCAAAGGCAGGAGGATCACAAATTTGAGACCAGAGGCAGTCTGCGTAATTCAGCAAGACCCTGTCTCAAGAAGTGTCAAGGAGACAGCTGTGTGAGTCTGAATGAAAAAATGGGCTGGAGGTGCAGCTCAGTGGTACAGCGCTTCCAAAGTATGCAAGCACTAGGCCCTGGGCTCAACCCCCAGTACCACAAAAAAACAAACAAACAAACAAAGAAAAAAAAAAGAAAAGAAAATCCTATGAGGGTTGCTATGAGTCGGACTCTACTTGATGGCACTTAACAACAAAATGTCAAATGTTGAGTAAGGACACCGGCCTGCAGTGGACTCCCCTCCAATTCCGTGCTCTTTCTATTCAGTCCCTAAATATCAGTGTCTCTCAGGGTGTCTTTTATCATAGCCTTAAAAATGTCTATGCTGAGCATGGGGTGTAGCTCAGGGTGGAGTAGCTTGGGCCATCATCAGCATCAAAACCAAAAAACAGACAAAAACCTTCTGGCCCCCCACCCCAGCACTGGGGAGTGAACCGGGGTCTCAGACATGCCAGGCGCACACTCCACCCCTGAGCCACACCCCTAGCCCAAATTTCCACTTTATATCTTACGTCAAAAGGGTCCTCTGAGCCCCAGACTCACACAGCTGTCTCCTTGACATCTCAACTTCCCGGTGCTCAGGCTTCTGGGACTCAGCAGGCCCGTCCTTGCTGCTCCTTCGTCTGTCTCAGGGAGTGGCCAATGGAAACTAATAGTTGTCCAAGATGAACCCCAAGGAGGCTCCCCCTTTCCTCTTTAACCCTCACTCCTGAGTCTGAGCCATCAGTGAGCCTCTCAGTTCTCCTTTCAAAACATCTGGAATCCACCCTCTTCCGTCCATCTCGGTCACCACATAGTCCAGCACCACCATCTCAGGCTGAGATTAGCACAAGAGCCTCCCAAAGGCTCTCCCCACTGTCACTTTGCCTACCTGGCCAGCAGCTACGGTGATTAGAAAGAAGTAGACCATGTAATGCCACTCCTACCTGCAGGCTGCATAAAACCCTTCAGGGGATTACATCGTCACATTCAGCATAACATCCAAGGTTCACAGCCTACTCAAGGCTCTGCCTGAGTATGTTCCACCTACCTCTCCACCCCCATCTTGACCCAGTGATCCCTCTTGTAAGGCATTCTAGTCAGGCTGGCCCCCAGCGGTCTCCACGGACTTCACTACTTTGAATGACATCCCACAATCAGGCCTCAGCATTGCTTGGAACTCATTAGAAATCTCAAGCCCTACCGAATCAGAATCAAGACTTCAACAAGATCCCCAGGTGATTCACTTACAAATTAAAGTTTGAGAAGCACTTGCTTCTATAGGTTAGAAGGTAACAGATTCTTTCTACTACAGGGTAGGAAAAAAGCTGGTGGTAGAAAATGTGGGAGGTAGGGCCTAGTTGGAGGAAGTAGGTATTTGGGGGCATTCCCTTAGAGGGGATCCTGGGACTCTGGCCTCTCCCTCCACCCCTCTGCTTCCCAGGTGCCAGGAGGTGAGCAGCTTTGTCCACCACGCACTCCCCACCCTGAGGTTCTGCCTCACCACAGGCCCAAAACCAGTGGAGCCAGAAAACCATGGGCCACACCCTCTGAAACCATGAGATAATATGTAACTTTCCTTCTTTAAAAGTTGTTTATCTCAGAGATTTTATCATAGTGACACAAAGCTGATGATCACAGCTGCTATCTTCTTTTCCTTCCTGTTTGCTAAAATGATGACATGAAGCTGGGCATGGTGGCACATGCCTATAGTTCCAGTGACTTGGGAAACTGAGGCAGGAGGATTATGAGTTTGAGACCAGAGGCAGCCTGTGCAACTTAGTGAGACCCTGTCTCAAAATAAAAAAATAAAAAATGGGCTGGTGATGCATCTCAGTTGTAGAGCACTTGTGAAGCGTGTGTGAGGCCCTGGGTTCAATCCCCTTGGTACTACAAATACTAAAATAAAATAAAAACAACATGATTCCATAAACATTCTGATCTTATTCCTCCAGTGGTATGCAAAACTATTCCAGCCTCCCCTGGAATAAGAAGCTCTGATTTGTGGAGTTTGCTGATTTCTTAGTATAAATATACTCACCACAGCAATTTCAAACTATCAGTACAGTAGCATTAAAAGCAGAGTGGGAAGGAACATGCAGATGGGCATCATGATATAGTATTCCCACCATATAGACACAACAGGGAAAAAATAACTTCTAGAGAGTACCTGTTAGTACAGTGTAGTACAATAGCTAGGAACAGATGAATTTTTGGTATTTATTACTTTGTTTTAAATACAATCTATTTTACTCTAAGTTTCCATCATTTAATTTTTGTGTGTGTGTGTGATGCTTGGGGGTTGAACCCAGGGCCTCATGCAAGCTTTGCAAGCGCTCTACCACTGAGCTGTACCCTCAACCCATTTTCAAGTTTTTTATCTTGAGACAGTCTTGCTAAATTACCCAGGCTGCCTCTAGACTCAAACCTGCAATCCTCCTGCCTCCGCCACCCAAGTCATTGGGATTACAGGCATGAGCCACCGCACTCGGACATCCTTTAATTGTTAACTGGCTGTGTTTGATGCCCAGGTCAGAAAATTCCTGCAAATTTATCATCTGGCTCTTCTCCTCCCAGTATGGTTCACTGCCCACTTTTTTTGCCTCCTGTCCCTTTCTCCAAGAGCCAGTTGCCTTCTGTCTACAAAATCTGTCCCATCTTCTTGTGGCCTTACCTTCCTGGACCTCCAGCAGCATCAAGCTCTTCTGGCCCCTTCTGCTCTGGATTCCACAGTCCTGCAGGGCTGGGACCTCCTTCTCCCCTCCTTCTCTGCCCACAATCCCCCACTCACTGTCCTTCCTCCGTTCCTCCCTCCATCCATCCCCCAGGAGTGCTGGCTTCAGCCTATTCTCCCTTTGTGCTCTCTCTCTCTCTCTCTCTCTCTCTCTTTCTACCTTTATTGGTAATTGTTGGTGGGGTACTAAGTAAAACAGTATCGGCTTTTTCCATTATGCAACTATTACATCAATTTCTGTTTGCTGTCTCTCTGGGCAATTCCACGCTTTCCTGGCATCCACAGTCATCTCTATGTGAATGACCTTTCATTCTGTTACCAGCCCCGCCCTGGAACAGAAGCACACTGTACACTGTGGCATTAACAAACAGGTTGATGGGATACTCCATCTCCATTCTCACTGCCCATTGATTCAGAAGCCCTTCTTTTAAAAACTCAGGGTATAAATGTTGCTCACAAAACTTCACAAAGTTTGCTGAAGTGATCCAATGACCTCAGGCTTAGACCAGATCAGTGAGCAAGGAGATGGATGGAGTAAATGCCATCCTGATTGACTGTGGACTTGGAATTGTCAGACTCAGGCCATTAACTGGATGTGGAGGGTTGGGAGATGAGTCATGGGTGGCCAGTGGAGGCTCCAGGGGGAAATATACTATTAAATAGGTAATTGAAACTATTTCTACTCACACTTCTAACACTAAGTGTGTGTGTGTGTGTGTGTGTGTGTGTGTGTGTGTGTGTTTTCTCACACCATCAATTCTCCAACACTCTAAGGCACCAGCTGGGTATCCTGGTGTCCTACAATTCAATTCAGATTTGACACTACCTACAGTTAGCATGAGATCACACAAGTTAAGGGCCCAGTCCCACTATGGGGCTCCTATTTCAGAGGCCAGTCAGAAGCCACAGGCCTCCATTACTCCTGCCCAGTTGGCCTTCCATATCTGCAGGTTCTGTATTCATGGATTCAACCAACCATAGAAAATCATCATTAAAATGATTCCAGAAAGTTCCAGAAAGCAAAATCTGAATTTTCCACACACTGAACACTATACTGAATCCACACAAACGAAGTGATATGCCAGCATGTCCTACTGTAGCCTCTTGACATTTCAAAGTCCATCACTCTCTCTCTCTCTCCTATACTTGTTATTTGGGCATTGTTCACCATGTGTCTTGTTCATGTAAATGTCCCTTGGGTACTGTGTAGTTAGGCCTGTGATGGTTGTGTTTGTACTGAACATGTCCACACTTTTCTTCCTGTTATTCTTCCCCAAACAAGACAGTAAAGCTATTTACACAGCAGTTACAGCTGGTGTTAACGTAACTTAGACATGATTTAAAGCATACAGGAAGATGTGCTGAGGTTCTGTACAAATAACATGCTATTTTATACAAAGGACTTGAGTATCTGTGGACTTTGGTGTCCACAGAAGGAACAGCAGTACTGGAACCAAACCCTCATTGGATAACAGGGGACAACTGTGATTTTCCAGGACAACTCGGAGAACTTGGGAAAGCACTTTACTTACATTCACCAGTTTATTATAAAACATTCAATTCAGGAACAGCTGGATGAAAGAGATGTACAGGGCAGGGTTTTAGGGTAGGGTATGGAGCTCGATGCCATCTCTAGACAGGCAACCCTACCAGCATCTCGATGTGTCCTCAACCTGGAAGCTCTCCCAGCCCAGTCATTTAGGGGGATTTTTGGAGGCTTCGTCACATAGGCATGACAGATTAAATCACTGGCCATTAGGGATTAACTCAAGCACCTTTCCTTCCTCTTTCCTTTAGGGGTGGTTATGTCCTCTGGGAACCACCTGCATAAACTCAAGTATGGTTGAAACAGCTTCGTAATAAATAACAAAACACTTCCCACCCCTTGTTTTATTGAGTGCCCTTGAGTCCCATACAACTCAGCAACCTTAATTACAGCAGAACAAAGCACTACCTAACACTGTGCCACAGACATGATTTTTTTATGTTTGAGCTCATTGTTGCCACCACTATGTTTCTTCTCATTTTGAGTCCTGCCACATCAGCAAAAGGAGGTCGCAGGGGCTTTACTCCATTCCCATCATTAAGCTCAACTCTACTTTGAGGAGGCAACTCTTCCCCAGTCGTTTCTTGAGTGTCTTCCAGCCTGAGGGGCTCATTTTTTGACACTATATTTGACAGTGCTTCTCAGTTATTTATAGGGTTTGCAATGGTTAGTCGTTTCAGGAGTGGGCTGCCAGGTCCTTCTCCCTAGTCAGTCTTATTCTGGAAGCTAGGTTGAAAACTATCCACCAAGGGTGGTCCTGCTGGTATCTGAAATACCGGTAGCATAGCTTTCAGCATCACAGCAACACACAAGCCTCACAGTACAATAAGCTGATGGACACATGGGGTCCCTACCCCTATCACTCAGGAAATTCCAAGGCTTCTTGGAGTCTTGTCTCAGGAATCAGAGTGAAACATCAAATATATATTTCTTATTACATCTCAGTGCCACAGAGACTACCACAAGAAGAGCAGGTTTCTGCATGGGGAGGTGTCTAGATCAGCAGGTGCTGCTGGACTCCTGGAGAGCTAAGGAGGCAGACAGCCATCAGAACAGATGTCTGGGATGCAGATGTAATGTTGGGAGTTGTTAGGATATGGATGATAGTAATGTCACATAGAAGAAAACAAAACCCTTCCTTCTTTCCTTCCTTCCTTCCTTTCTCTTCCTTTCTTTCTCTTTCTTTCCTCTTTCTTTCTTTCTTTCTTTCTTTCTTTCTTTCTTTCTTTCTTTCTTTCTTTCTTCTTTTCAGTACTGGGGGTTGAACCCAGGGCCTCATGCATGCTAAGCAAGTGCTCTACCACTAAGTTGCACTCCTAGCTCCTTTTATATTTTTCACTGTGAGACAGGGTTTACCTGAGTTGCACAGCTGTCTTTAGTTTTTACTTCACAATCCTCCTGCCCCTGTCTCCACAAGTCACTGAGGTATAGGTGTTGGCCATGGTGTTCAGCTTCAGCAGTTTTTAAAATGGATTTTAGAATGTACCCTAAATCCTGAACACTCTCCCCCACAATGCCCCTCAGCTCACTCTTACTCAGGTTTGGGCCAGTGTCAATTTCTCACCCTCTGAGTCCTCAGGGTACATGCCACACTTAGTCTGTTCAAGCTACTATAACAAACTGGCATAGACTCAGGGCCTATAAATAACAGAAATACATTTCTTACAGTTCTGGAGGCTGCAAGTCCAAGATCAAGGACCAGCAGATTTGATGTCTGGTGAAGGCTGCTTTTAGTTCATAGATGGCACCTTCTTGCTGAATCCTCATATGGCAGTAGGGGCATGAGAGCTCTCTGGAGACTTTTTTTTTTAAATAAGGGCACTAATACTATTCTTGGGGGGTGCACCCTCATGAGCTAATCACCTCTAAAGACCTAACTTCCTGATACCATCTCATTGCTGTGGTTATTTTCAATACATAAAATTTGGGCAGAGAGGACACAAATGTTCTAACCATAGCAATGCCTCTCCTGTCTTCTCTGGCAGGGTCCTCTACTCATCTTTCATAACATTTATTACCTTATGTCACTACACAGGGGGGACTGAAGTGTCTCTGCCACTGGACTTGCCCAACTCCTCTGTCCCATGAGCTGAGGCCCACTGAGGGCAGGGCTTCCTTATCACTTTCTTCTGTGTTTCCCTAGCACATACCCATGGTGGATGTTCAAAAATTGTGTCAGAAGAAGGCAATAGGAGAGGACCTTTTCTTAGCCCCAGAGAACACAAATCTAACTGTTGTTGTTGTTGGAAGCTCCTGGTTGCTGAGTCCTGACCAGGCTCCCCTGGAGGCTGAACACTGTGTACTCAGGGAGGTAGAAGGAATTCCAGAGGGTGCCTGGGAAATGTGCCCATTTCTCCCTTCAGCCTCAGCCCTGCCTTTTCCAGCTACATTTCAAGCGTCTTCAACGCTTGGTCACTCAGAAATTACGCAGGCCTGCCCTGGGTAAATACAAGTGCTGAAGCCCACCTCCCATGCACACAGGGCACCCTAGTTTAGTATTATTTCTACATTGAGCTGTCATTTACAGCTCAGCTCCACACAGTAGGGCACTGATCCCTCTACAGGGAAGGGCTGTGACTCTTGGATGGTGAACTACTTTGGCAAAAAGAGGAGGAAGGGACTTTGGGATTTAGCTGTTGGCACAAGGCCTTCTGGAGAAACTCCAGGCTTCCTGCAGGGAATTTCAACAGTGCTGAGAGGAAAGAACATTCTCTCTAGATTTATAGTCTGTGACCGTGCAAGGTGCCAAGCAGAGCAGAACTTGTCAGGCTCCTGGACTAGGTATTAGCTGCTCAAACCAAGCAGGAAATATCAGTACCCACTCTTTATTAAGCTGGGTTCCTGGTCCAGCATCAAGGTGCCTGCCAAGTACCCTGGGGATGAGAATCATCTTGGATGCTCAGAGATCCCCAGCTACCCAGCCTGCTCTCCTGCCCTACCCCAGGCCTCTGCTGGAAATGGAAGAAGAACTACAGACTCTTCTCCCTGGGGCAGATGGGCTCTTGGGGTAGCCAGGTAGGGCTGTGGTCTGGTTTTAATGAAGGTGGAAGATTCCAAAAGCTTGTCATAAGAAGGATCACGGCCACCTGTGTTTTATAGACTTGGGTCACTTCAGAGGTCTTGACATACAATCCTGGAGAGTAACAGTCAATTTCCTATATGTGTGTAGGAGGGAGGGGTCATCCTGGCCACCTCCCCAAAGCCCTCCTGACTGGCAGCCAACCTCAAACAGGCATGGATGGGTTCTTACCTTTCTCAGAGCTCGCTGAGAATCACAGAGGAGATTCCCACGTCAAATTAAATGCCTGGTCTTGTTCCCACCTCTGGTTATAAAGGGGAAGTCATCATGACATCCCCTCCTACATGCCTCTGTCCCCCCACCCTACTCTCATGTGTGAATAGTGGGTGACTTCACCTCTCAGTGAGCACACTTTCTTCTTGACCACAATTCACCAACATGTTCCTGACATGGGGTGGCGGGATTATAGCTCATAAATACTCTGTGTGGACACCACACAGTGTCAGTGTGAGAAATGACAAGATAATTACTGTCTTCGAGAAACCATGTCAGAGCTGGGTGCAGTGGTCCACACCTGTGATCCCAGCAACTAAGGAGGCGAACCCAGGAGCATCAGAGTTTGGGGCTAGAGGCAGCCTATATGACACAGTGAGACTCAAAATAAAAAGTAAGAAAGGGCCTGGGGGTGTGGCTCAGTAGTGGAGCACTTGCCAAGCATGTGCAACATGCTGGGTTTAACCTCCAGTACTGAAAAGGAAAAATAGCATTTAATATGTTTCACCTACCAAACATCACAGCTTAGTCCAACTTGCCTTCAATGTGCTCAGAACATTTATATTAGTGTGCAGAGGCGCCAAAAATCATCTAACACAAACCCTATTCTATAATTGGATATCTCACATAATCTACTAAATTCAGTACCGAAGGTGAGAAGCAGAATGGCTGTATGAGTACTCATCGTGAAGGTCCACAGCTGAAGCACATTGGGCCTGAAGGATGTTTGAAACATTGAACTAAAATTAACTCCTGCATGACAAGGATACAACAGTGACAGTCATCAGTTTTGACTTGTGAGCTGCTCAGCATCACGAGAGCAGATCATATTGCATATTGCTAGCCTGGGAAAAGATCAAAATTGAAAATTTGAAGTATTGTTTCATTGAATGAGTATTGCTTTCACAACATCATAATGTTGAAAAATTCTAAATCAAACCACCATAAGCCAGGGACTCTGTGTGCATGTGTGCATGTGTGTGGTGGGGGGAGAGAAAGAAAGAAAACGAGAAAGAGATGAGAGAGAGAGAGAGAGAGAGAGAGAGAGAGAGAGGAAAGAGGTTTATTATAAGGTATTGGTTCACATGATTATGGAGGCCGAGAAGTCTCGCAGTCTGCCCTTTGCAAGCTGGGCCCCAGGAAAGCCAGTGGTGTAGTACAGAGGCCTGAGAGCTGGGCTGCTAAAGGTGGAAATTCCAGTCATCTCTGGGGGCCTAAAAACCAGGAGCACTGGGTGCAGGGAACATCCATGTCCCAGCTGAAGCAATCAGGCAGAGCAAGGAGAGCCCTCCCTTCTCCACATTCTTGTTCTATTAGGGTCCTCAGTAGACTGACTGATGCCTGCCAATGCTGGTGAGGGTGATCTTTACTTAGCTTACCAATCCAAATGCTAATCTCCTCTGGAAACACCCTCACAGACACACCCAGAAATAATGTTTAACCAGCTCCGTGGGCATCCCTTAGCCCAGTCAGGTTGACACAGAAAATTAACTATCCCAGTGGTCATGGTGGGCTGTCTCCTTTCTGTAGGTGACACAGGTTAGATGGTGCCTATGTCCCATGGTTACAGAATGCATTAGTGGACACCTACACTTCTTGCCATTCTGAACACAAAGTTCTCAGTCTGGTGTGTCCCTGTATCAGCACTAGGAGTGGTTTTCATTCTCCAGGTCTGACTCCGTCTTAACAGTGCAAGTTGTACAATTACAATTTGCAGATGACATTCAATTGGTGCCTTATAGAAAATTAAAAAAAAATAATGTCCTTTGCTTCTTTTCTACTTGAAGTGACATTTTTGGCAACATGTTTATGGCATTTTGTAAAGAAGACATAAATAACATTGTGGGAAACACATTTGTGTTACCTTCTAAGGCCTCAATTATCATGGCAATTGTCAAAGGCCCCAGAAGACTTCAGCAGCATTAAATCATGTGGCTTCAGAAATGCAATAATAAATCTGTAGTCAAGTCTTTCTGGAGAAAATGTGAACTACAAATCAATTGGTCTCAGACAATTCATTTATTTAATTTATCCTTTGGATTTATAAGGAGATCCAATTAATTTTAAAATTAATTCCCTGCAATTTGCTGCTCTGGACAGTTCTTCATCGAGAATATTCAGTTCCTGGAACCAGCGACTCACATCTTTTATTCCTGTGTCTCATGCTCAGCTCCTTGAACCCAGCTTTCTCCATCTGGAAGGTTAAGGGATTAATCCCTTCAGCATGTTAAATGGGACTCATCACCCAGATGGAGGTGTTAAAGGACTCTTTCCCCAAGGGAGAGCCCTTCAGGGTGACATGCCTGACTCAGAAAACATCACCAAATTTGACAGCCCTCTGAGCTTCCCAGGCTGTTGAAATGATCAATAATACCAATACCCAGGGAGGAAGGAGAAAAGAGTTCTGCCTAATGGATTAATTATAGCTTTTCAAATACCCCCAGATATGAAGAACTGTGTCCAATACTTTACTCTTTTGGAGAAGAAAGAGAAATTAGTTAAAATCCTGTCCAGAAGACTTTTACACACTAGTGAATTTCTTTTTAAATTTACTTTCCTTTTTTATAATGCTTTAGTTCAAATCCAGGGTCTCACGTGTTAAGCATGAGTTTTACTACTGAGACACACCCTACCCCCAAATCTTTTTTTGTGAAACAGTATTCATTGTGCTCAACAAACAGAAAAGTATAAACAATTTTTTTTCTGTGAAACAAGATTACCCACAGTGTGTATTTGTACAAATTACTTGGTTTTGCCAAAGGTAAAGCTACCTTGTGTATTTCAATGAGTGGGAAAGTGCCTGACAGCTGCAGATGTTCTAGGTTGCCAGCCAGTGGTTTAAAAACAGAGGCTAAGGCCAGGACTTGGACACGCTTTACCTTCTGCTGTCATGAATTCTACTGGGAGTACAGTAGAGTGGAGTATAAAATGGCATAATTCCATGGCAAGTCAGATTTTGGTGTAATTCTGGAAGGTGGAAGGTGGATGTGCTGATAGTGCCAAGTTTCCTGTAACAGAGTAAGGTGCAGCTTAGAAGATGGAAAGGAGAAAACCGCCAAGTGACCGTGTCTTTGTCTTGGCTCCTGATAGAACAACAACTGAAATTAGACTGGTTCAATGAAGGCACCTGAAGAATGACAGCCCTGCTGGGAAGTTCCCTTGTCCTGCCACTCTGAAGATTACGGAACCACAATGGCTGCCCTCTGAAGACATAGCATGGTGTGGGAGGGCTGTTGGGGAGTATTGGGGGTGGGGGAACCCCTGTGGGAATTTTGTCCCACCCTAAAAGAACATCTCTATTTGTGCTTTGTGAGGGGTGGGAGGGAGGAGCTACTTCCTGCCTCTTCAAGGTGAAATTGAGCTATCTGTTGACCTTCCCTGTCCATAGACTTGGTCTTCCTATATCAGAAGATGAGTTTGGGGTGCCGGGGGGAAGGCCTGCACAACTACAGAGGAATCCACAACAACACCCTTTCCAGATCAGTTGGTCTAGTTTTCATCCATCCACAAACAATCAGGATATCCTTGAGCAAAAAAGCCAACAACTTCAAGGAGAAGAACAAAGAAAAGCAACCCAAGGAAGGTGTCCAGGGAAAGGAGGGAGAATTCATGAAGTGGAGGCCTCACAGATCCACGTGCGGGTATTGCTTTTGTGGAACAACAGGTTGACCTGAAAAAAGAGCAGAGCTGGGCGCTGTGGCACATGCCTTGGACTTAGGAGGCTGAGGCAGGAGGATTGTGAGTTTTGAGGCCAGAGGCAGCCTGAGTAATTTAGCTAGACCCTGTCTCAAAATAAAAGATAAAAAAGGGGCTGGGGCTGCAGATCAGTGGTAGACCACTGCTTAGCATATGCGAGGCCCTGAGTTCAACCCTCAGTACTGCTAAATAAATAAACAAATACATAAAGCAGAGAACAATAGTCCCTGAAGGTTATTGATAGGATTAAATTGAAAGCTGAAACACTACATGATATTAAGAATTTGCTGGAGCACAAGAGAAAACCATCTGCATGGGGTTGATGCTTGGAACATTCTCTGTGGAGAGATTTAGTAGCAGTGGATTATATTTATTTCTCCAATCACACAACTTAGTTCTGCAATGACTAATATTTACACAATTAAAATATTGTAAATGCTGCTTCTTGGTTGCAATTTTTAAAATCAACTTCTGGCACAATGCCTAAGACCTGATTAATTTACAAAACAGAGTGCAAACATTATAACATGGGTATTGGAAAAATAATAATGAAGCTGACAGTAGCCAGGCAAGTTGGGGAGGAGTAGAGTGTGATGAATAACAATATCCTCACGTCACATCACCTGTCAATGGGGGAAGACGCAGCCAAGTTATACAGGCAAATACACAGAAAAGCTATAGATATGTTTATAAAAGACAAAATACACAAAAAACTTAAAAGTATACATGTTTATAAAAGACAAACCTTGGAGAGTCATGGAGAGAAGAGGTAATAATCCAGGGAATTTTCTCCTGTTTCATGAGGGAGACTCAGTAGATACCATGTAAAATTAATAAATCTAGAAATAGAATGGTAAGCATATTATCTAGAATTATGTCTGTAGCCATACCCTCTGGAGTCCGATCCCATCTGATCTCAGAAGCTAAGCACAATTGAGTCTGATTAGTCCTTGTATGGGAAACCACCTGAGGTGCTGTAGGCTTGGGACAAGGACCCGACAGCCTACTCCCAAAAACAGCCAGCCATTGAAAACCCTGTGAATAGTAGAGAAGTACTGACATAGTGCCAGGCATAGCACAATATTGGGGAGTGTTTCATTCTGTTGCACACAGGGTTGTTATGAGTCAGACCTGACCCGATGGCACCTAACAACAACAGCAACAACATCTAGAATCATGTGTATAACCACTCAAAGAATATAGAAAACAGGTAAATGTAGTTCTGGAAAGTTGGACTGCTTCCTGGAATGGAAGCCTTTACTTTTTCATTTAATATAATTTTATTAAATTTTATTGCTCAGGATTCAGTAAACTCTGGCCCACATATTTGCTCCTGATTTTTGTACATAAAATTGTTTTTCTTTTTTTCTTTTCTTTTTTTTTTTTTTTAACAGTACTGGGGTTTGAACTCAGGGCCTTGAGCTTGCATGCTTTGCAAGTGCCGGACCACTGAGCTGCACCCCAGACCATTTTTTTACTTTTTGAGACAGGGTCTTGCTAAATTACGCAGACTGGGTCTGGTCTCGAACTTGCAATCTTCCTGCCTCCGCCGTCCAAACCGCAGGGATTACAGACGTGCGCCACTGTGCCCAGTGTACATAAAGTTTTATAGGAACACTTATCTGTATTACCTATGGCTGATTTTATGCTAACACAGAATTGAGTAGTTCTGACAGAAACCACATGATCCACAAACCTAAAAGTAATTCCTAGCTGTCCTTTTACAAAAAAGGTTTGCTGACATCTGCTATAGAATTCAACTTATTTTTAAACTGTTGTTGTTAGGTGCCATCGATTTAATGTCCAACTCATAGCGACCCTATGTACAACAGATGAAACACTATTGTCAATGTTTCTCTGCTATTCATAGGGTTTTCAATGGCTGATTGTTTTGGGGAGTGGGTTGCTGGGTTCTTCTCCCTAACCTACAATACCTGGTGTTCCCAGGCAGTCTCCCATCCAAGTACTAACCTGGTCTGACCCAGCTTAGCTTCTGAGATCTGGCGGGCTCAGACGCCACAGCTGTACAGCTGCAGGCTGTTAAACTGTATATGTAGTTTATCTTGATTTAAAAAAAAAAAAAAGAAAAAAAGAAAAAAGAAATCTGAAGTGGGTGAAAAGTCTAAATTCTCTGCTTTTCAGAACTGATTTCCAAACTGCTGTAAACTTAAACTCTGAGTTATAAAAAGCTCCAAATAACTTCTTATTCTTAAATTGTCTCAAATCACAATGTATTTGATTCCCAAAATGGATTATTCACCATGGAAGCCATGACTACTTGGTGAAACAGAGAAATTAGTTGGCAGTCAGCTTACTCTCTCACTGACAAGGGACCAGTTTCCCAGGTTTTTTTCCTGTTGTTTGTTTGTTTTGTTTGGTTTTTGTGGTGCTGGGGATTAGAACCCAGGACCTCCTACATGCTAAGTATGCACTCTACCACTGAGTTACATCCCCAACCCTTCCAGAAAGTCTTTAGAAAGTCAATTTTTGTTTAAGTTCTCATGACAATCTTATAAAATGTCTTTTTAAATAAAAGCAAATGCAAATAAGAGAAACCCAAGGACCCGAGTATCGTAAATAAGATGCTATTGCCTAGGAACAAAATAACAAATGTCAGAGCACAGCAGATTAAGAGGTAAGGAAAGTAATGTTTTTAAGGACAAATGGAGCCCAGTGTTAACAGCATATTAATTGACACTTGTTTGCTCCTGAGAAAACAACTCATTGCACCATGATTTGAAGTGATAATGACGATATAAAGGTAAAAGGTAGCCTTAGTGCATTAATTCTATGTAGAGGAACATTTTGCCTAAAGAAACATTTTCCAGTGCCTGGGTTTTCACACGTGCAACAGGAAAAACTGGAAATCTTACACAAGCTTTATTTATTGTTTTACCTAGGGCATGGTGTTAATTAAAAACACCAATGCAGGCTTCCCTTTCAGCTTGGAGAAGTCCAGAGCTTGAAAGAGAGGTGCTTCCACCCTTACAGTAAGAAGATAGTAAGAGAAACTACAAACTAATGGTTAATTTTGCACGCATCAGAGAACTGAGATTGCAAGGTAAAACAAGACCTGAGGTGTGTTTTTTTGTTGTTGTTGTTTTTGTTTTTTTGCCTACTGAACCAGTATAAACTCATCAGAAAGATTCTGTTCAAAGTTTTAAACAATTATTAACAGCTGAATGTGGGCTTCTTACTGTTTCGTTAATCTCTTGCAGGATTTCCCCTTAGGAATTGCACTGGGCACTCACAGTCATGATTGCAAAATAATCTGGAGAAAGCTTTCCTATGGTGTGCCTGGGAGAATGAAACAGCAGCCACTGCCAAAATTGGCCAGACTCACATTCTCCATCTTCCCTGTAGTGACAAAAATTTGGCTAGGGAAGGAGAACAGCTAACAAAAAGCTCTACCTCTGGGGAGCAGCAGAAATATTTGTGAAGGTCACACCTTTGAGACCTTAGATCCATAGCACCTGTGTAAGTCTGAGGCTTAATCAGAATATCAGAGAATTCCCACTTATCCCTTTCCTCCATACAGGCTAGCAAGCACGCAGTACACAGAATTGTGAAATACAGTCAGGAGAGGTACAAAATACAGATTCTCTCTGGGAAGCACTGAAAGCGCCCAAGGCCAAATGACAGCGCATACTCAGACTCAGACATACCCTCTGGCAAACAGGCCACACCATAAACACAATATACCAAAGGAACTTGAAGCCTCTCAACACTGAAGGTAAATATGCCAACAAGAAACTCCAAATCAGCCCAAAGGACAACTCCAGACACTAACGGCCTAGGGGAAGGGAAGGCAAGTTCATCTCCAAACATCAGAAAAGACACATTTGCCTTAATAGCTATTGTTCTATTCAATATATCCAGCTTTCATCAACAAGGAAAAATTATGAAGTATCTAAAAAGCCAAGAAAAACTCAGTCTAAAGTGCTGAAACTATCATTGGAACCAGACACACACATGACACACATGTTATGACTATCAGACATTAACTGCAATTAATACATAAAAGGATATAGAGGAAAAGATAGATTGCATACAAGACCAGATAGGCAATTTCAGTAGAGAAATGGAAACCATTAGAAAGAATCAAATGAAATTGCTAGAAACAAAGCAAAACAACAAAATACAGTATCAGAAATGTAAAGGGCTTTAATGTGCTCCTCAGGATAATTGACACAGCTGAGTAAAGAATCAGTGAACTTGAAGACAGGAATAGAAATTACCCAAATGAAATGTAAAGAGAAAAAAAGAGTGGAGGAAAATCCAGTACAGCACAGATCATTCAAAGTTGTAAGACAATATAAGAAATACTAGACAGTCTAATATAAGCATAATTGGAATGCCAGAAGAAGAAAGAGAAAATGGTGCAGAAGATATATTTGAAAAAGAAAAATGACTGAGAATTTTCTGAAACTTGTTGTTGTTGTTAGGTGCCGTCAAGTCGTCCGACTCATAGCGACCCTCTGTACAACAGGGGAAACACTATTGTTAGTGCTTCTCTGCTGTTCATAGGGTTTTCAATGGCAGATTGATTTTTGGGAGGGGGTTGCCAGGTCCTTCTCCCAAGCCTACAGCATCTGGTGTTCCCAGGCGGTCTCCCATCCAGGTACTAACCAGGCCCGACCCTGCTTAGCTTCCGAGATCTGACGGGATCGGACGCCACAGGGCTACTGCTGCAGGCTTTCTGAAACTAGTGATAGAAAAAAATCATAGATAAAGGTATATCAGTGAACACCAACAGGATTATTGGTGTTCACTGATATACCTTGCAAAACACTAAAACAAAACAAAACAAAACACAAAATCTCCACACACACACACACACACACACACACACACACACACACAAAGTACATCAATTAAATTACTGCGATTGCATTTAAAAAGTTGCCTCAATTCTATGCTGCCTGATAAACCCACTTCAAATATAGTCCTACATAGATTAAAAGTAAAAGGATGAGGCTAGGGAAGTGGCTCAGTGGTGTAGCACTTGCTTAGCATATGAGAGGCCCTGAGTACAATCCCCAGCACCACAAATAAGTAAACTAACGAAAAAGAAGTAAAAGGATAAACAAAGATATACAGATCAAGTATCCCTTATCTGAAATGCTTAGTACCAGTAGTGTTTTTGGATTTTGGATTTTTTTTTTCAGATTTTGGAATATTTGCATATACATAAAGGGATATCTTAGGGATTGGACTCAACTCTAAACATGAAATTCACTTATGTTTCATATATTCCTTATACATATAGCCTAAATGTAATTTATACAATATGTTAAATAACGTTGCATGAAACAAAGTTTGTGTGTGTTGACCCATCAGAGGTCAGGGGTGGGGTGTTCCATTTGTGGTGTCACACTGGTGCTCCAAAAGTTTCAGATTTTGAAGCACTTTTGATTTTCAGATTAGGGAAGCCCACCCTGTATGTAAGTAGTAATCACCCACTATGTAAGCAGTAATCAAAAGAAGCCAGAGTAGCTATCTATATTAATTTTGAAGTGAACTTGAGAACAAGGAAGTTTATCAGGGATAAAGAGAGACATTACCCAGTGACAAAAGGATAGATTCCCCAAGAAGACAGAACAATCCTATGTGTTTGCACCAAACAACAGAGCTTCAAAACACATAATGCAAAAACTGATAGATTTGAAAGGAAAAGTGGAGTTTTACAATTACGGTTGGAGACTTCAACACTCCTCTTTCATAAGTGATAGAAAAAGCAGGCAAAAAATCAGTGAAAGTAGAAATAGCAGCATTATCAAACAATTTAATCTAATGAGCATTAGATTCCACCCAATAACAGCACTTTCCAGGAGCATATAGACATACTCCTTATTCTGGGCCATAAAATGTCAATCATTGTTGTTATTGTTAGGTGCCATCGAGTCAGTGTCTGACTCATAGTGACCCTACATACAACAGGCGAAACACTATTGTTAATGCTTCTCTGCTATTCTTAGGGTTTGTAATGGCTGATTGTTTTTTGAGAGTGGGTTGCCAGGTCCTTCTCCCTAGCCTACAGCACCTGGTGTTCCCAGGTGGTCTCCCATCCAAGTACTAACCAGGCCCGACCCTGCTTAGCTTCTGAGATCTGACAGGATTGGATGCCACAGTGGTACGGCTGCACGCTATAAAATGTCAATGGACAGGCAGTATTCCATATACCAAGGAGTTTTGGGTTGACATGCACCAGAAGAGCAGTTTTGGGTAGTTTGACATGTATTTCTGATTCTTTTTCCTACTTCTTCCATCTCTCTTGCCCCTCCCCTTCCACTAGGAGCCTTTGGGCTGGACTCTGGCAGGCACAGAAGGAGTGAGCATGGAGCATGGGGTGTGTGTGTGTGTGTGTGTGTGTGTGTGTGTGTGTGTGTGTGTGTGTGACTGGAATGATGTTTTCCATGACCCTAAATGGAATCATTCATGAGAATAAATACTCTGGTTATTCGTCCATTCAGTAGACACTGAATATCTACTCTGTACCAGGTCCTCCACTGTGCTCACTACTGACAAGGACACAAAAGACAAGACAGCATTACCAGGGCTGGTGGGTACCTTGCAAGTGCAGCTTTCTGCAGACTGAACCAAAGCACTGACCTGAGACTTAGAGAGCAACACAGGAACTGAAGTTATTGGAAATGGAGAAGAGCGATAAGAACTAAAAACTGGAGATTATTCTCTGTTTCTTAATAAACCTGCCCAAAGCATGAAAGCTTTCACTCAAGTGAATAAACTTGCCTGTTTGTGGCTCACCACAAAGGCTGAGTTGGTGAGGCCTAAGAGGTCAACTCCTCCAGCCCCAGACTCGGAGAGGCAATCCCCAACCCTAAATGTAGACCCCACAAGAGTTGATATTAGGCTGCTCAGGCTGCCATGACAAAGCACCACTAACTGGGTAGCTTAAATTGTTGTTGTTGTTAGGTGCCCTCGAGTTGGTATTCAACTCATAGCGACCCTCATAGGGTTTTCAATGGCTGACTGTTTTGGGATTGCTGTGGGAGTGGATTGCCAGGCCCTTCTCCCATTTTTGTGGTGCTGGGAATTGAACTTGGGTCCTCAGAGACTGCAGCGCAGCCCTCTACCAACTGAGCTAAATCCTAGTCCCAGGTAGTTTAAATAGCAGAGATTTATTTTCTCTTAATTCTGGAGACCAGAGGTAGAATCCAAAGTACTGGTAACGTTAATTCTTCTGAGGTCTCTCCCATTGGCTTGTAGATGGCCATCTTCTCCCTGTGTATTTGTTTCCTCATTTCTTAGGCTACCAGGCACACTGGATTAGGGCCCACTTTGTTGTCATTGTGAGGATTCCAGTGGAGTCAGGTCGACTCATAGCGACCCTCCTAGAGTTCTTATTAGCTGATTGTTTCAGGATTGTTTTAGGAGTGCATTACCAGTGGTTCCCTCCCTCTCAGTGGCAATTTTGCTTTTTCCTTGATTTGATGCTAGAATTCACATCCCCATGGGGAAATCTTTCAGGACAAACTTGTTCTTCATTGGATTGTTGTTAATAGTAGACTAAAAGTGGAACTTCTGTTTTTTGCAAATGTAATAGCGACCGGGAAAGGCTCTCAGCAGGGAGGACGACTCAGTCTGGCACCAGTTTTTGTGCTGCTGGGGATCGAACCTGGGTCCTCAGTGAGTGCAGAGCAGGTGCTTTACTAACTGGGCTAAACCCCAGCCAGGGGCCCACTTTAGTGAACTCATTTTACTCTAATTACCTCTTTAATCCCCCATGTGTCTGTCAGCTTGTTGTGCAGTGGGGGCTTGCATGTTGCTGTGATACTGAAAGTTATGCCACTAGTATTTCAGATACCAGCAGGGCCACCCATGGTGGACAGGTTTCAGCTGAGCTTCCAGACTAACACAGACGAGGGAGAAGGACCCAGCAGCCCACTCCTGAAACAATTATCCATTGACAACCCTATGAATAGCAGTGAAGCACTATCAAATATAGTGCCAGAAAATGAGCCCCCCAGGTTGGAAGGCATTCAATAAACGACTGGGGAAGAATTGCCGACTCAAAGTAGAGTCAACCTTAATGACAAGAATGGAGTAAAGCTCCTGGGACTGCCTTTTGATGAGTTGACAAGACTCAAAATGAGAAGAAACATAGTGGCTACAACATTGTGCTCAAACATAAAAGATCATGGGCATGGCACAGTGTTGGGTAGTGCTTCATTCTGTTGTACATGGAGTTGCCATGAGTCAGGTCTGACTTGAGGACACCTAATCTAACAACCTCTTTAATAAGCCTCCAAACACACTCACATATTGAGGCACTGGGAGTTAGGACTTCAACATAGGAGTTTCGGGAGACACAACTCAGCCTGAGCCTGAAAGCCCAGGACTCCACAGGAAGAGATCATAAAGAGCAGAGAGCTCAGTGCATCTGCCATGGTTAGCACAGAGACTTCCAGGGGCTGCAGATTGTATAAGCAGGGGCTGCTAGAATCCATCACATGCAGGGTCCTCAGGTCACCCAGGACATGTGTGGTTCCAGCCACTTCCAGGAAGGTGGTCTTCCAACTTGGCTACTTTGAACTGAGTGCCCTGTCCTACATCCTTTGTAAACTCCTGTCCTTGGAGAGCTTCAGCATAGCAGGTGGGCCGTGCTCAGAGATGACAGGGCAATTTGAGGCCAAGGCTCCCAAGGGCTGCTCTACATTCAGCATTCTATGGGCATCCAACCTTTGCCTCCTGTTTTGGCCTCCTGGGAGCTTGTGCTGCCTACCTGTGACGCACCCAGTCCTCAGAGATGACATCGTAACCTGAGTGCCAGGATCAGCGATAATGGAAACCATCTGATGATCCCCTTCAGCCCCTTCCTTGGGAAGAGAGAGAATCTAAATTTAAAGTCCTCTACTTCCAAAAGTTTGGGTTTATTTTGTCTAAAGGGCTCCCTACTGCTTCTGGTTTCTTCCCTCTCAGTGGCAATTTTGCCTTTTCCTAGATTTGATACTAGAATTCACATCCCCATGGGGAAATCTTTCAGGAGAAACTTGTTCTTCATTGGATTGTTGTTGATAGCAGGCTAAAAGTGGAACTTCTGTTTTTTGCAAATGTAACTGTGACTGGGAAAGGCTCTCAGCAGGGAGGACGGCTCAGTCTCTAAGGCCTCTGGCCTCCCTGAGAACATGCAGGGAGCTCTCAGGAGGCTAATAAGCAAGCTCCAGCAGCACACCCCAAACAGCCTGACTATTATTGTTTTTGGGGCTGGGATTTAGCTCAGTGGATGGAGCGCTGCTCTGCAGACTCTGAGGCTCCGAGTTCAATTCCCAGCACCGCAAAAATGGGAGAAGGACCTGGCAATCCACTCCCAAGGCAATCCCGAAGCACTCAGCCATTGAAAACCCTATGCAGGTCGCTATGAGTCGGACCGACTCGACGGCACCTAACAACAACAACAACAATTATTGTTTTTAATAATCTTTTAGGCATCCCAAATGCATTTCTCCTTTATTTCCATGTTAATGAGGATAATCCCCTAATGTCGAAGGCAGGAATGATGCTAGACAATGCGTATAAAGCATATGTCCACCACTGCCCGGACATCTGTGTGCTACCCCACACACATGCATTCTGCTTGCCTTATTTCTGCTGTTTGGTCCTAAAATGCCTGCTCACTAGAGGTTATTTTCACCTACCAAGGAATATCCACATATTTCCGTCCGCATGGGAGGTAAATAGGGCCAACTGAAAGGTTCGGGGTGGGGCTGGGAAGTGGCTCTTCCCATCAAGGCCATCTGCAGAGGGGGACGTCTGATGGTCTGTGTTCTGACTGGCTAGTTCTGCATGGCTTCCTTCTGGTCATAAAAAGGTTACAAAGGGCATTGGACAATGATGGTCTATGTAAAAGCCTGTTTGGATTAATTTCTGGATGATTACTTCTTGGTAATCAGGGGTATTAAGTTGTTGTTGTCATTAGGTGCTGTCGAGTTGGGGGTCTGACTCATAGTGACCCTGTATAAAAACAGAATGAAACACTCCCTGACACTGTGCCAGGCACACCATCATTTTTCTGTTTAAGCCCATTGTTGCACACACTGTGTCAATCCATTTATTTGAGGGTCTTCTTTTTTTTCATTGACCTTCCACTCTCCCAAACACAATGTTGGGGCAACGTGTAAAATGCCCCTGCCACAGGATACCACAAGTTGTACAGTTCTAGACACAGATTAGTTCCAGACTTGGGAGCCATTCAGTGCCCACTTCTTGGGAAGGCAAAGACCTGTGTAGTATCCCAGAGGGATGGCCATCCTCCCTCAGCTTGCTCACCTTGGGTGCAAGGGTGCTCACTCCTTACCCACACTGGACAACTCTGACAGTTTAAACATCTCTTCCTTTGACCTTCTCTTGAACTTTCATTTACAGTTTTGGTTTGTTCCCTGTGGAGTTACACATGTCACATCTTTCTTCCTCCTTCAAGCATCTGGTGAAGACGCCTCTCCTGCTTCCCCTTGGTTTCTCAGAGCCCAACATCTCTCTTCCTTCTCTGAACTTTCTCGCATGGGAGACTTTGCAGTTTGCCAGCTTGGTTGTCCATCCCTGAGTCCTTTCTAGAAAGCTAGGGATTTGTATGTGGGGTGCACATTATGTCTGCCTACATTCCACTAGCTAGAACTTACTAGGGTACCACATATAAGTAAGTGTGTGTGCTGGGTGTCCCTGAAAGGGGATCTGTCTCCAGGAACAACACCACACTATGCAAGGGGATTTGCAAATCTTTGACAGACCCCTCCAGCTAGCTCTGCTACCCAGTTCAAGACAGACTGCAGTTAGGGAAGTGTTAAATAAAATTCTCTCATACTATATTTAACCTCAACTGAAATTTTTACTTTAAAGCTAGTAGGGACTTTTTACTTTGGACTCTGTGTTAGTCAGCTTTCTGTCCCTGAGACAAAATACCTGAGAAGCTCGCCCTAATAGGAAGAAATGTTTATTTTGGCACACAGTTTCAGAGTTTCAGTCCTCGGTCACTTGGTGCAGTTGCCTTGGGTCTGTGGTAGCGCAGTGCACCATGGTGGGAGCGTGTGGCAGTCAGGCAACAAACAGAGAGACAGGATGGGGCTGGGGTCCCAGTATCCCCTTTAAGGACACACTTCAATGACCTAACTTCCTTCCTCTAGGCCCCACCTCCTAAATGTTCCACCATCTTCCAGTAACACCACAGCCTGGTGACCAACCCATTAACACATAGGCCTTTCGGAGGACCTTCAAAATCCAAACTGTAGTAGACCCAGAAAAAGAATATGGAAAACCACTGTATTAGTTACCCATCATTGTGTAAAAAATTACCCCACCCCATAGTGGCTTAAAACAATAACAAATATTTCCTACCTCATAGCTGTAGTGGGCCAAGATTTGGAGCAGCGTTGCTGGGTTGTCCAGCTTGGGATCTCTTGTGAGGCTTCAGTGGGCAGATGAGCTGGGCCACCATTGCCTAACAATGTGACTGGGGTAAGAGGAACCAATTCCTAAACAGCTATTCACATCACTGGGTAGGCAGTGCGGGGAGTTGACAGGAGGCCTCAGCCACCAGAAACAACTTTTGAGCCATGTAAATGAGCCTCACAGGCCTCTTCCTTCTCATGTGGAGCTCTCTGTAGGCTCCTTGAGCAGCCTCAAGATACCATGGCTGACTTCCCTCAGACCAGCCACTCCATGTGTGTGAGGTAACAGCAGCAAGGCCTAGCTTTAAATGTCACTCACTGTCACTTCTGCTACATTCTACCCTGTAGCTCCCCTTACCCACAGTTTTAATTTCCATTGTTTAAGTTACCTGAAGTCAACTTTGTTCCAAAAATATTAAATGGGAAATTTCAGAGATTTAAATTGCATGCTGTTCTAAGGAGATTGAGAAGTTTTCCATTATTCCACATCATCTTGCTCCATCCTGCCTGGGATGTGAACCATCCCTTTGGCCAGTGTTTCCACACTGTATATACTGCACACTCGTTACTCAGTAATTGCTTCAGTTATTAGATTGACTGTTTTAGTATCATAGTGTGGGTCCAGGTAGCCCCTTATTTTACTTAATAAAGCCCCCAAAGTATGAGAGGTGTAATATTGGCAATTTGGAGTTGTCAAAGAGAAGCTCCAAAGTGCTTCCCTTAAGTGAAAAGGTGAGAGTTTACCACAGGTATATCACAGGTGTATCAACAGTTTCTCACATAGTATATCTAGGGTTTGGTACCATCTGTGGTTCTAGGCATCCACTGGGGGGCTTACAATGCATCTCTTATGGATAATGGAGGACTACTATAATTAGAAGTGAATGCTCAGTGTGACCCACACTCAAAGGAAAGGGGAATTGGCCTCACATTTGAAGAGATTATTGTTGGAGAATTTTGTGGACATACTGTTAAACCACTGCCTAAAAGTATTTAATTTAAATTTAATACCACCACCATAAAATTTTTATCTTTTCTCCTAGATATATAAAGATTGCTATCTTTCAATTAAATGTAGCAATATAAAGATTGTCATCTTTCAATTTTTTCTTCCTCATTTTTCCATTTAAAACTGATACAAATCTGGAGCCCATCTCACTGACTGCATGCTTCGTAAAATGTCAGGGGCCCGTGTTTTTGCTGCATGCTTTTTTATCTTCTTGAAGACTTTTAACCTGTGAGACAGATGAGCATCTTCATCCCACTGTGCATAGGGGAAGCCTTGGCTATCCTCAGATGGGCAGCCTGGCCAAGCTAGAAACAGCGACCACAGTCCTAGGGGGAGGCTCCTTTGAATCTGAATCTCCATGGAGCAGGGAGGGAGAGCTTCAGGACTACTGACCTGTAGTCCTGTAAAATGGTTGTTTTGAGAAATGTGACAACTCAGGATGGATGGAGTCACAAGGACACACTGGAACACAAGATGGAATCACAAATCTTGTTGCTGGTGGTTTTGTGTGTGTGTGTGTGTGTGTGTGTGTGTGTGTGTGTGTGTGTGATGGTACTGGGAATTGAACCCAGGGCCTCGAGCTTGCATGCTTTGCAAGTGCTGGACCACTGAGCTGCACCCCCAGCCCATTTTTTTACTTTTTGAGACAGGGTCTCACTAAATTAGGCAGACCGTCGCTGGTCTCGAACTTGGGATCCTCTTGCCTCTGCCTCCTGCGCCGCTGGGATTATAGGCGTGCGCCACCATGGCCGGCTTTGCTGGTGTTTTAAACATTAATCAAAGGATAAGCTTGAAAGAGGCAGAGAAAGGTTTATTTATCACAAGTTCCCTCAGTGAGATGACTCCTCTTGTTTGGAAGAGGTTGTCTGTTAAACTGCTTGCAGTGACACAACTGTGGATAGAGGCAGGATTGACAAGCTTGAGCAAGCAAGGGAAATTTGTCCTGCTGGGGGTGGCTGGAACTTCAGGACTAGGAAACCAGAGAGGGTTTTTTGCTGCATGCTTTTTTATCCTCTTGAAGACTTTTAACCTGTGGTGAAAGTGGACCCTGCAGTATAGACCATACATGCCATAAGTGTGTCATGGATGTCAGAGCTCTGTACACCCAAATAATACGAATTGTAACATCCTACATCATTCTTCCTGGACACAAAAGCTTAGCATCAAGGTAAGGAAAATAGGTCAATGCAGGACAGGAAGGGAACGGTGACCAGGGTGCCATCACAGTGGGCCCTTCCCTTTCAGCTGGATCAAAACATGGGCCTCCCTTTTCTAAGAGCAATAAGAGTCTGCAAGTGTGGGCATTTCATTCTTGCCTGAATCTCTGCGGGTGAGTTTTGCTTCTGAAAGATCAGCCTCAGCAATCATCTCTAAGTTTATTCCCATCCGTACATAAACCACTCTTGTACGTCCCTTCTAACAAACACACACAACTCTGTTGCCCACATTGTCTGTCCAGCTACTGCCATTTATTCTGCTCTCATTCACATAATGTTTCTTGAAAGCTGGTTTTAGCTGAGGTAACAACAGCTAACTGGCTTTGACTTTCTCTACCTGTGCTTCTGCCCCCAGTATTCCACTGAAAGGGCTCTTGTCAAGGTCACCTACGACTGCTGTACGTCCAGAGCCAATGGCCACTCCTGTGTTCAACTGGCTGATCTCATGTCAGCAGATCCCAACATAGACAGCTGATTATTCTCTTTCCCTGTCAACACTTTTCTTTTACCTTGCTCTTGATTACTTTTTCTCTCACTTCACAGAACGTTTATGTTGATCCTTTCTCTAGACCCCTAGCATTAGAGAATCCTATGATCATTGTTGACATCCTTCTTTTTCTCTTTCAGACCCTGATTTCCTATCTAATCTAGATAGTGATGACTCTCAATTTTATAACTTGATCTTTTTTTTTTTTTTTCTTTGCAGTACTGGAGGTTGAACACAAGGATTGAACCCTTGTGCTTGCATGCTTTGCAAGTGCTGTACCACTGAGTTGCACCATCAGCTCATTTTTTTCCTTTTTGAGACAGGGTCTTGCTAACTTACCCAGATGGCCTCTGCTTCCCGAGTGGCTGGGATCACAGGTGTGCGTCACTGCACCCGGCTATAACTTGATCTTTCTATAATGTATTTCCACTTAGATGCTTAATGGGAATCCCACATTTAAGATAAACTCCTTTGTATGAATTTCACTCTCAGCCCCTATTTCTATAAACAATATCCTTGCTTACCCAGAAACTCCAGCAAAAAATCTACATCATCTTCTACCATTTCCTTCCCAAACTACATCAAACTTGCCCACAAATTGGACAGCACACTGCTTTTAAAACACATTTTGAATCCATCTACTTCTTTCCACATCCACCATTACCCTAGACCATGTCCCTATGTCTGTCTTTATAATTAAGCTATCTTCTCAGCAAACCATTTCCTAACACCCTGTCTCAGGTAGCCTTTCTGCCACAACCAAGTACCTCTGTTTTAGGCTCACCATCACACCAATTGCTACTTTTCCTTGATTTCTGCATATTGAACATCTATTCATTGTCCTTCCCCCAAATAAAATGGGTATGCCACAAGAGTAGACTGTTACTCGTTTGCTCATTGGGGCTACCCAGGCTCTTTGAGAGTGCCCCCATACAAGTATGAGCTGACAGAAGTGTAGGGATGAATGGAAGCACCATGCAGCTCAGGTGGTTCTCATGGTTAAAAACCACAAAACCAAAAACTCCTCACACTTTCTCCAGTGCTCCTAAGAAACTGAAGGATGAGAATGAAGGTGGTCACCAAGGAGGCAACACAAGGTACATGCTTGTTCCCAGGACAGAAGAACCCTGAAGGTCAAGTTCAGTGCCCTCCTGTCCACGTGATCTTTGAGGCCACAGATTCATCCCTGTCCTCAATGTCTTTTAAGAACAAAGACATTAGCCAGGCATGGTGGTGCATGCCTGTAATCCCAGTGGCTGGGGAGGCGGAGGCAGGAGGATCACAAATTCAAGACCAGAGACAGTCAGTGTAACTTAGCGAGACCCTGTCTCAGAAAATAATAAAATCTACAAAATGGGCTGGGGGTGCAGTTCAGTGGTCCAGACCCTGGGTTCAACCCTAGTACCGCAAAAAAAAAAAAAAAAAAAAAAGAATGAAGACATCACATTGGGGTAAGATTTAAAAGCCTGAGCTCTGGAGTCACCTTCCAAGTACTTACCTGCCATGAGATCTTGGACAATGCCCTTATCCTCAATGTGCCTTGGTTTCCTCATTCTGCAAAGCAGATTACTTACCCCAAGGACTGTGGAAGAGATTCTAGATAATATACATGAAGTACTCTGAGCAGTGTTCAGCTCAGTCAACTGTGCTTCACTTTTCTTTGGAGGAAAGTCAAGGTTGACAATTCCTTGGAGGCCTTTACCATCTCTCCTGCCGCTACAGACTTCCCAATTGTTGGCAAGTTTTGGCAGCTGTTTGGCACCTCTTGCTCTGGCAGAAGGGTCCTACCTCCATGCAGAGGGTGGCAGTTGCAGAACTTCCCCCTCCCCCATGAATTATCCTAGGGTCACAAAAATCTGCACTCCTCAAACTCTTCAGGTACTAGAGAAAATTAAACCAAGTCCTGAAACACACTGAAAATATCAACATCTGTTAGGACAAAATAGAATTTGATCTTATAGTGAAATTTACTGCCTCAAAATGGTTCCTCTAAAATTAAAAAATTAGTTCCTCTAATAGAACAACTGATGGTTTTAGGAAATTGTAACCACAATAATTTTTTTCTAGTTAAAACTATTTGTGTCTAAGCTTTGGAGCAAGGCTAGATGGATGGATTCCTTGTGTAGAACATATCTGTCATGGAGTTCAGGATTGATGTTCTCTAAGATGTGTAATTAAGAAATCAATTTGGCTGGGGAAAAAAACTGTCCCAGGACTTTTTCAATAAAGGTAGACTCAATAAAATTTTGTAGTACTAACTATCTAGAAAAATAACCTTCATGAAGATGGAAAACATAATGCAAGTGGCAGCCTTCAGGATACATAAAATCAAATTACAATATATTATGATGTCATAACTGATTCTGATCCCAGCTGAACAAACTCCCACAGAGACTGGCTTATTCACAGGAACAACCTAGAACTGTTATTTATTTATAGGAAAGAAGTATTACATAGACAAGATACAATTATGAGATTCCAAATACCTCTGCCTGGCTTCTCATTCTGCATTCATGTTTCATATTAGCTAAAGCACCAATAATCCAGTTGTCAACAGAAATGTGCAGGCTAGATGAATTAGACACTAAATCCTAAAAAATAATAACCTTTAAAGAAGCTTTATATTTTTATTATGTTATACCACATAGACTAAAAAAAAAAAAAAAAAAAACAAACCTACATTACCTTGTCTTCTCAAAATGAACACCAAAATTTTTTGTTGCAGGAAGAAGAAACCCAAAAAACTCAAACTGCAAAATCAGACCAATTGGCATTTTCAGGAAGGCATGAAGGGAAATGCCATACACTGCACTTACCTCAGTGTTGGAAGATGTTCCTTATGAGCAGAAACAACATTTACACACATAAGCAAGGCAAGTTTGAAAATATTTATTAAACAGGCAATGCATTGTGTAATTTATGGTTAAGGACACAGATGCCTAGTGGAAAAGTCTAAAAATTATTTTTGGAAAGTCTATGAATTGATGAACCCTGCTTATGCTCCTTCCTCTCCTTCTCAGAGTGGCTACCTTCAGGAAATCCAATTGTTTTTAGCTGCTCTTGGAAATGGCATCCCTGTTTTACCATAAATGTCATGCCTAGGTGTAAACACAAAAGAAGAGAGGGTCCACGGGCAAGACAGTAGTGAGACATGGGCTCATCTCAAGTGGAGACACAGACACCAGCGCTCCTGGGATGGCTTCTGTTCTCGTATTGAAGGAGTCTGATTCATGCCTCCCCACTTTGTTTCTGTTTGTTGCCTTGTCTGAGGCCACTTTACCAAGGGAATTCTAAAAGGTTCACATTCACACCTCTGGGCATAGGAACTGGTTCCTGGACTTCTTCAAAGTTGTTCTTGTTTGGGGCCCTGCTGGCCCAGGATTATGGCTGGGTGTACGTTTTCTGTTTTGCCTGGTTCCGTCCTCTTCCCCGAGCTCATCATAATTTGGTGGTTAAATCAATTTTAAGTTTCACAGTCTGTTTGCCATGATATTGGCAGTTTTAAACTAAGTGGCCTGTCAACATAGTGGACATTCTTCATCAGCACACTGCCAGTCTATTTTATGATTTGGGGCATGTCACTCCAAGCTTGAGATTTCTTTCTGGCAAGTTCCATCCAGGATGGCTGATCTGCACTGGCATAACTGGCTCTCTTCAGCTGATGCAACTCCTTCTCCGTCATCACTGCAGCCTGAGCTGCTAGAAAAGAGACAAAACAAACAGAAACATGAGATAGGAGTGTGGATTTTCACTTGAGCCTCTTGGATTTCTTTAAGTATGTCAAGGCCTCAATTGTGTTCCAGAACATAAAATTCACTAATATGCAAAGGTGAAAAGAAGACTTAGGCATAGAATTTGTAATTTATGTCATCAAAAGGCTTAAGAGCAGGTTTAAACAGTTCTGACAATGTAGTGCGGAAAGAAACAGTCAGAATAAAACTTCAAGAATGCTGGAGGCCAGTCGTACAACATGTAAATGTACTTACAGCTACTCAACTGTTAGATGAAAAATGGTTAGGAAGGCAAATTTCTTGCTGTATGTCTTTTATCACAGTGAAAATATGGGAAACTTAGATGGGAAGGCTGGGAAGGGGGAGATAGGGGAGGGCGAGGGGTAACCTATATGAATAATGTTTATCAAAATGCATATATGAAAATGTCACAATGAAAAGCATGTCAAAATGAATCACATTAAGATGTACATTAAAAATTTCCAAAAAGAAAAAAAAAAAAAGAAAAAAAGAAACACTGGGGCTGGGAGTACACCACTATAGTACAGTGGTAGAGTGTGTGCTTAGCAGATGCAGGGTCCTGGGTTTGATCCCCAGCACCATAAGAAAAAAAAAAATACTGACACATATCACCAGAAATGAATCTCAAAAATACTATGCTCAGTCAAAGAAGCTAGATATAAGAAAACATAGATTTTATGATTCTGTTTATAAGAAATGTTCCAAAAAGGCAAATCTTATAGAGACAGAAAGTAGATTAATGTTTGCCTAAAGCTAGGGGTACGGGCTGGGATTTAGCTCAGTTGGTAGAGCGCTGCTCTGCAGTCTCTGAGGTCCTGAGTTCAATTCCCAGCACCGCAAAATGGGAGAAGGACATGGCAACACACTCCCAATGCAATCCCAAAACAGTCAGCCATTGAAAACCCTATGAGGGTTGCTATGAGTTGGACTCGATGGCACCTAACAACAACAACAAAGCTAGGGGTGGGAACACAGAATGATTGCAAAGTATGAGGCTTCTTTTTAGTGTGAAGGAAATGTCCTGCACTTTGATTGCCATGAGGATGCTGTACCTCTGCAGATACAGCTTCATTGTCAATACATATTCACTGAATTGCCAACATAAAAAATGGGTGCACACCGGGCACAGTGGCGCATGCTTGTAATACCAGCAACTCAGGAAGCAGAAGCAGGAGGATCACAAGTTTGAGACCAGAGGCAGTCTGCATAATTTAGCAAGACCCTGTCTCAAAAAGTAAAAAAACAAAAAATGGGCTGGGGGTGCAGCTCAGTGGTACAGCCCTTGCATAGCATGCAAGCGCCAGGCCCTGGGCTCAATCCTCAGTACCGCAAAAAAAAAAAAAAAAAAAAAAAAAAAAAAAAAAAAAAAAAAAAAAAAAAAAAAAAAAAAAAAAAAAAAAAAAAAAAAAAAAAAAAAAAAAAAAAAAAAAAAAAAAAAAAAAAAAAAAGAAAGAAAGAAAGAAAGAAAGACAAAGAAAAAGGGTGAGCTTTAGGGCATGTAAACTATATCTCAATAAAAAGCTGTATAAAAAACTCAGTGTGACAAGTAATTCAACAAAACAAACTGAAACTGCAGAAGAACCCAGGACAATGATTTCCCAAGTGTTTGGAAATATATATTGATCTCATACCCAAATTCTGATGGGACAGTGAGATTCCTCTCTGCAGCCCCTCCTTGAGATTGAGCTTCATCCCCTGCCTCTGGGTCACAGCAGGTTTAGCAGGGGTCATCAGGAAAGATTTGCTGCGGACAAAGTCAGGTTGCTTTACAGGCTCCTATGGGGACATGAGAAAGACATATGCTGTCCAGCCACACAGACTCACAGGGGCAAACAACCACAGTGAAAGAGCCACGGTTGTCATGCTGCTTGCTGGCATTTTCTGGGGACAGTGTCAACTCCCTGGCATCCAGCATCAGAATGCCAGTGCTGAAACAAGTGCTCAGCCTCATCCCAGCCCCCATGTGCCTCCTGGCTTCTTCCCTGTCCCCACCATGCAGCCTCAGCCCCAGGTGTTGGACTGTAGGGATTCTGTGTGCAAGTCAAAGTGACCTGAGTTTAGAAATCACTTTGTGACTGTTATGTCAGTGGGTATGATCACACATGCTCCTAACTGGTTACCATTTCTTTTCTAAATTCCCTCAGTCTACACACAGGTCTTCAGGCCTGCATCACTGAGGTTTGGATTGGAAGGAAGGGAAGCAGGTCCTGGCTTAGGTTCAGAGTCCCTTTCCTACCAGGCTGAAACACACTAACAGATTTGTAGCCATGGCTACAGGGGGAATTCAAAAGCTATGCACCTCAGCCTGTTCCTAAGCACAATCATTTGGGCTGGTGACAGGTGTTCTCAGTCCAAAATGCACGGTGGAACTCAGGTTCCGGCCTTGAAGCCCCAGGTCGGGTGGTATTAAGGAGGCCCCATGGGTGGCCAGCATAGGGCATGAGGAGTGCTTGTTCATCACTGCACAATGAGCAGAGATGGAGCTGCTGACATTGTCGCAATGTGTCTAAGTGAGAAGTTATTTTACATTGTCGCAATGTGTCTAAGTGAGAAGTTATTTTAACCTCCTTCCATTTTCCCAGATGCTGAGCTGTGTTGCCTAGGAGGCAAGGAGCAGAGCACTGTCTCCCAGCCTAAGTGATCACACGCTCCTAACAGCCAAACACATGCAGAAAGCATGCAGACTGCTCTACTGCAGAGGCTGTCATTTGGCACATCATTGATTTGGCTTCACTGCCCCCCCAACCACACATCAGCAGTCATCATCAGTGAGGTCTCTGTGATGTCCATGAAGGACCCGGGGTCATCACAGAGGGCCCAGCCCTGGCCCCTGCCCTAGCCAGCTGCTCCCTCCTGAACCCAAGGGAAGGGAGAGTTTGCTGTCTGCACCTGGGCTCTCTCAGGTGCCTTCGCTTGCTTTCCCGTTTCTGACTTCAGGACCCTCGCTCCAGGCTTGTCTTCCTGATTCGGGGGCTGGTCCGGGGCTCCTCTGCGCTTTTGCCGAGCCATGGTGATCCAGGGTGGGGTGGGCTGGCCATCAGCCCCAGGACCTGTCGCCGTAGAAGGCAGACTCTTTTCTGTGGGTAAAGGCACAAGGTTATGCAAAACAGTCTGACTCCCTCCTCTCCAGCTTCCCCTCTGGCTTCTACGCAGGGATAGAATCACTTTAGTTCAGAATGGCTGGGTGTGGGGGGCAGTCCTGGGCCCCTTTCTGGCGAGACTATTACTCTTCTCTAGGAGGCTTTATTTTTTCTAACAGTCACCAAAGAGATTATTCCAAAAAACATTACATGCAACTGCCTCCCTAAGGTGAATGTGCATTTTAAAGCCAGCTTCCTTCTTGGATGTCCTTTTGTGTAGGACATAAAAATATGCAGACAGATAAGATTTCATAGAATCTTGTCATTTGGGACCAGTACATACTCCCAGATTCCTGGTTTGCTCAGATGCTGCAGACACACTATTGTCCTCTTGTCTTAACAACTATAAGCTTAACTGTCCACTTGTGGAGAGCAACACCATTTACAAGGTCATTTCCTGTTTTATCCCTTGTTCAGGGAACCCGGTAATTGCCTGGCCCAGGGAAGGTACAATGTGGCTGCATGTTTAACATAGACCGTCTCAGCTCCCACTCTCAATGACGAGTCCCCGGGGGTTCTCAGAGCTTCTGTCTCTCTGGCAGGGTTAGGTCCAGTTAGTCCTGGGATGGGAGACCACCTGGGAATACCAGGTGCTATAGGCTTGGGAGAAGGACCTGGCAACCCACTCCTGAAAAAAATAAGCCATCAAAAACCCTGTGATAGCAGAGAAGCACTGACATAGTGCAGGGCATGGCACAGTGTCGGGGAGTGTTTCTTTCTGTTGCACATAGTCGCTATCAGTTGGAACCGACTTGACGGCACCTAACAACAACATGTGGTATAACATTGTGAAAGTATAAACTTTCTTTAAAAGTTATGGATCTTCTCTTTGCACACACTGACCAGCTGTGCCCTGAGCTCTCCTTGGGTGTCCCTCCTGTGTGCCGGTCCAGTGGCTGCCTCACTGCATTTGCACACTGCAGATGGGGATTTTACTGAGTTTAAATTTCTCACCTCAGTCAACAACATATTCTGAGTAATTCTGATAAGACTAAGTGCGTAGGGAGAGCAAATTCCCACCCTCACTTTGAAATTAGAGATAGAAGGATCATTTGTTGAGGGCCAGGGCAGCCCCAGCATGTGTGCCACGTTCATGGTCCCCACTTCCTCCCTGACCAGCAGAGGGTTCCTGACACTCTTATCTCATGGGCACAGGATATGATTCTGTAAATTCCTGATGCCATACACTTGGACCATGGTATCTGATCTAAAAGAAATGTTTTAAACTCCAGCAGGGAAGGTTCTTTGGAGTGGCACATGTAGCACTCACCAGGACTGTGAGGGTGGGGTGGGGAGGCTCTAAGAGGGAAGGTGGGGGTCCCAGTGGTGGACCAAGAATGGGACTCCATGTTCCAGGCCCAACGTTCATCCCTCAGGAGATGGAGGCAACTCACTTTCTCTGTCCGCTTTCTCTTGAGAACTGCAGTCCTGTACACAGTGCGACCTGCCTGGCAAGAGGCAGTGTTTTCTTTCCTTTAATCAAGGGTGTGCTGGAAGAATCCCATTGTAAGCACAGAAGGGTCACTTGCTGTGCTGCTGACCTGTGGGGTGGCAATGTATCCAGCTATACTGTGTGTGTGTTCCCGGGGTCTAGGTTCATGTGGAGACCCACAGGAGTATGTGAGCCCCTCAGCTGCACCAGGCAGCGCTAGCGTATAGTAAAAACCCATGATGGTTGTGTCACCAGCACTGGACCTGATATATAGCCAAGATCTCTCACTTGCCATTTCTTCCCTCTTTGGTTCCTGCCTTTTCCCCTAAGTCCAGGGCTTTCTTTGTTTTTCTGTATCTTCTTCTTTCCCACCTTCTTCCTTATCTGTGATGCCCATGAAGGACCCGGGGTCATCACAGAGGGCCCAGCCCTGGCCCCTGCCCTAGCCAGCTGCTCCCTCCTGAACCCAAGGGAAGGGAGAGTTTGCTCTCTGCACCTGGGCTCTCTCAGGTGCCTTTGTTTGCTTTCCCATTTCTGATTTCAGGACCTGCACTCCAGGCTTGTCTTCCTTCTGTGATGCAGAAGAGGAATGCAATGGGCCAGAGGGTCCCTGATTCTAGGCAGACCCCTTCGCCGGGACTGTTTGGAGATAGTCTCATGGGTAGAGAGAAGCAGAGGTGCTGTATGGGGCACCGGACACAGGGAGGGATGGAGAAAAACCACTACAGCTCCCTACCGAGGTTCAGAGAGGCCGGAGATTTCCCCTAGAGCCTCTCAACAGGTAAGCTGAGAAGTGGGTGATGGGCTAGACATTTTCCACCATGCCGAGCGCCACAGAAGTTGCACCCTTGTCCCAGGGGAGTACAGGCAGGGCTGAGTGATGAGCCATACTCTCTGTGGCAAAGGAATAGGTGGCCTCCCTGATCTGCACCCCCATTCCCTGCATGTGGCAGCAACATTGGGGGCAGGGACCCCGGGGTCTGTGTGATACTTGATCTAGAGAGGGCTAGAGAAGAGAACAAAGACACAGCAATGTGGAAGATAAGGCAGCCTTCAGGGGCCAGAGACCTCAAAACATGACAGCTATAAATCATGAACATTCAGGGTCAAGGCTGCACCATAAAATAGCTTCTGAGATTAAACATGCTTAAGGCATCATTAACCCCAGGATAAGACATATGTGGGTTCACTTAAAAGAAAATCAGTTGAAAACACTCCTTTGTTTGCCTCTACCTGCCCCAATATACAGTCAACCTTAATCTCCTGGGAATTTGGCTCAATGCCTCTGACGTCTCAATTTCTCCTTCTCGAATGGCAAAGGTTTTAAGTTGTCAGCTGTACCTGGGTTTGCAACCAACAGCCCAGAAGGACTTTCAGACTGGGGACCAGCAATTCCATGTCCGTATCTGTGCAATCCCCTTTGCTGAGTGTCTGCAAGAGACTGACTCCCCCCACCCCCCACAGCCACTCAGCTCAGGAAGGGAAGGCAGCAATCTGGTCTGCTGAAGAACAAACAAGGTGTGACACTTCCCGAAGGCAAAATGCTCTAGGGGCAGGAGGCGACGGTGCCCACAAAGCTCACTTCATGGGAAAACAACTTTTGATCAGAGAAAATTATTATTTTGTTGTTATTTAATGATAGGATTCTGTCAGAGGAGCATTTGATAAGTTTAAGCTTCAGATTCCTTCCTTCTCCTTAACACACTCCTCGGCATCAAGGATTCATTTTGAAAAGTATAGTGTGTAAGCACTCATTTCCAAGAAAGCCGTCCTTGGGGCTGGGTTCAGTGGGCTGTGGCAATGATGGCTGGTTCCTCCCCAGGGCAGAACAACAGGGCAGCTAACAACTGCCCCCGCCCCCCTTCCCCCACTGCTCAGGGCTAGGTTTAAGACCTCAGGATAGCTACGTGCTCTTGGACAAATTCAAGAACCCCTCTGAGACTCCATTTCAGTGTCAAACAAGGCGAACAGCAGAATCTACACCTTCAGTGCAGTAATAAAGATTCTATGAAGCTGAGTGCGGTGGTGCGTGCCTGCAATTCCAGAACTCAGGAGGCAGAGGGAGGAGGATCAGGATTGTGAGTTGGAAGCAGCCTGGGCTACATAATGAGACCATGTCTCAAACCAAGGTTTGGGTATGTGGCTCAGTGGTAGAGCATCTGCATAGCATGCCTAAGGCCCTGGGTTCAATCCTTGGCACTTCCTCAATCCCCTACCTGCTCCCCCCACCAAAAAAAAAAAAAAAAAAGATTCCATTAGACAATCTGCTGTCTACACTTCTCAGTTGGTTGTGAAGATTCAGTGGATGAATCCTTTGAAAGTATCTAGCACAGTGCCCTGCACTGTGCCTAAGCACAAGCAGCTGCTGTTATTTTGTTATTGCTGGTGTTACTATTTCTCCCACTTGAGGAAGGATGTACACTTCGGTCAAATATCACTCCAGACTTGATGGAGACCAGTGAGCCCTTGAGCTAAGAAATGAGCCCTTGTTTCCTGCCCTGATAAGAAACCACAGAAGGTGCTAGGTTGTACCCCAGCCTCTTGCTGAGTCATGGAGCCAGGCAGACTCCTGAGCCCCAGAGGACATTATCTGTAAAGGGTCTACCAGACAGCACTGTGTGCTATGTGTATGGTTGTCTGCCTGTGGACCCCATGAAGGCAGATGCCTCATCTTGGTTACCTCGGCATCCACGTACCCAGCAGGTATAAGGGCCAGAAGGGTCTTAAGAAGGCTGCCCTGCCCTACGTGCTCAGGCCTGCTGCCTCCAGGCCTCCAGGCTGACTCATAGCACACCAATGAGCCCTGGAGTCTTTTCTTTAGGACAGTGCTTTATTCCTCTGCACAAACACTGCATGTTACAGAGACCTCCGCCAGGCTCTGATGTAGTAATATACTGCTTGGGATGGCAGCCCAGATTTCACCCATATTCTGGGAGCCATGCCCACAGAGCATTCTTAAGAATCTGCCTCACACAGGACTTTGAATACCCTTAGGGAGAGAATCACAAAGTTTCCATACATGTTTGGCATTATTTTGTTAGTTAAAGATAGGATCCCATCAAAGGAGCAGTTGGTATCTCATCTTGAGCCTTCTGTATTGAAGACAACCTAAAATGAACCATTCCAAAAATCTTCAACATTGAACAGTTTCTAGGGATTCTCAACCACCCCCGCAGGAGACAGATGCACTTCATCACTTCATTTTTGTTTTTCAGGAGGTTGAACCCAGGACCTCACACATGCTAGGCAAGTGCTGTACCATTGAGCCTCACTTTCAACCCCCTTTTATTTTTCATTTTGAGACAGCATCTCACTAAGTTACATAGGCTGCCGGTGGCCTTGAACTGGTGATCTTTCTGCCTCAGCCTCTTGAGCCGCTGGGATTACAGGCATGTGTCACTGTGACCGGCTTCATTACATCATTTTGACTCATTAACCCATGAAGGTTTTTTGTTCCCCCTTTTCCTGTTTTTGGTGCTCATTGAAATTGAGGCATAAGGTATTTTTCCTTAAGAAAGACTTCTAGATGTGACCACCGGAGAGGCCAAGGTGAAACCACTGGGTGGACCATAAGCCATGTGACACTTAAGGCACAGCTGAGTCTGAAAGCTGAGATCTGTCAAAAACACCATCCTCTGACTGAGAGGAAATGAGCCACAGGACATAAATTCCAATGGCTCCCTGCTCTTTGGTCGAGAAAAATAAAGCAGACACTCTGCCCTCAGGTAACAAATAGCAGGACAGCAGGATTCCTTTTTCCTCTTGAAAATGTGGTATATGCTGTTCTCTTTAAAGTAGCCATTTTTAAGGATCTTTTCTCATTTCATAAAATTTCTTTCTTGCTTATGAAAGCATGCATCCCCATTGTATAAATTTTAAAAGTAGGTAAGAGTATAAAGGAGAAAAGTTTCCTATAAAGTCAACAACCCAAGGAAGCTGTGGTAAAATGTGGGTGTCTTCTTTCTGATCTTTTTCTGCTATGCCATCATCTTTAAAAGGCATATGCTCAGCTCATTCTCAGGTTTGAAAAACATTCTCCATGGAAGAAGAAGCCTGAGTTTGCTCAGTAAGATTTCTGATTTAAAGTGGCTGCACTGTCACCATTTCTCACAGGCAACTGAAGACAGAACAGTGGACTGTACCTTAGTGCTAAAGGAAACAGAGCCCAGTCCTGTCTCTCTGCCTTCTTGGCCCTCAGTCATGGCCCTGCTTTATGTGATGGGAAGAGGGTGTGCAGACAGATGCTAAGAGAACCTCTGGAGCAGATGTGGGCTGGATCCTAGGCACACATGGGTCCTTGTACACACAGAGTTGATGTCAGGCTTCCTGCATGAAGGACTTCAGCTTTCTTTGTTTGTTCATTTTTAAGCATTTACTGATCTACCATCTGTCTGCTTACACAGATAGTTCCTGGTCGATATACCCTGGCAGGGTCTATAGTGGCTCTCCATCAGTTCTATCTAGGAACCAGCCTTGGCGATCTTACCAAGCAACCTGAGCTTATGGTGCTTGTTTGAGACTTTACCTTAAAACTTGGAGCATCTTGAAAGTGAGCAAGAGCTTTTCAAAGAGCAAGCTCCCACTCCTCATGACATGAACAGAGTTATGTCCTAGGTCCACCTCCAAACTAAACATGCTATCACTTCTCCCTCCCTCCTTCAACAGTCAACCCTCATGTTCTTTGATCCCTAGTCCAGAATTTGCATATTTGCTAAAATGTCTTTGTGCCCTCAAATCAACACTTGCGGTGGCTTCAGTGGCTTCGTGGTCATCTGCAGATATGCGAAGGGTGGCAGAAAATGTGAACTGCCTGATGTGCATGCTCCCAGCCAAGTCTGAATAAGACAACACTCTGCCTTCTTGTCTTCAGGTCTCAAGCTGTACACAAGTGTCCTGTGTGTGGTCTGTTTAGTACCACATGCTTGGGCTTTTTCCTGGTGTTTTCACTGTGGAAAATGGTCTGCATTTCAGCCTTACCCTTCCCTTCTCGGTCCCTTTCTGAGCAAGTGTCAGCGATGCTGTGGCCTCTGTTTCCCTGCCTTTCCTGTGCCCCTCCATCCCTGTGTGTCATCTTATGCCTCACGTGCCTTCCAGCACTTCCACCTCCCCTCGGTTCCCCTCACACTAGACATACCATGGGTTCCCATCCGTTTCCTGAAGGCCCCTTTTCCCTGGATGTCTTCAGCCGCAGCAACCACCATTTAACCATTTGATGGGCACCCCACATTTGACACTCACCATTCACATTCCATTCCTCATCACTTCCCCAGCCCCCTCCACTTTCCTCTTCAGCGCCCCATCCATCCAGCCCCTGAGGGGTGCAGCCCAGAGTAAAACCTCCAAATCCATGTGCCTCAGCCTCACCTCCAGCCTCTGCACCTGGTCACACACACAGGCTGAGGACCTACCACCAAGGCCAGGAGCCCAGGCAGGGGTGCTCAACAGAAGAGCCCTTCAGCTGTTCTCAAGGAGCTCAGTTCTGGCCGAGGTGAAGATGCTCCACGTGGCAGAGGTTACTCTGGCCAGAATCCAAAAGGCTTTATGTGTCCTAACCAGGAGTATGAATTTTACATGTGATGGGACGACATGGAGAAATCCTCTCCCCAGTACTGGGGATCTCAACCTAGGGTTTCGCAAGTGCTAGGCAAGTGCTCTACCACTGAGCTGCACCCTTACCCCCTTATATTTTTTATTTTGAGATAGGGTCTTGTTAAGTTATGCAGGCTGCCTCAGGCCTTGAACTCCACTCCTGCCTCCACTTCCCGAGTCCCTGGAATGACAGCTGTGCACCACGGCGCCTGGCTTACACAGAGACTTTTTAAGGAGAGATGCTCCATGGTTAGAACCATGATGGGGGAAGAAAGGATGAGAAGGGATCTTGGGGGAGAAGAGCTTAAAGAAAATGCACACTGGTGTGGGGACAGGTGGAGGCTGAAGATGCTTTCTGCTAGGGTGACCAGAACTTGCTGACCATGTTGTGCAACATGATTGACAGTTTTCTTCCCCCAGATCAGGTATGGGGAGACAGAGTGAGCAACCTCACCCGGTGCTGACAGGAGGGTGGAGGAATGTTCTCCACTGCCCTGGAAGAAGCACAGATCAGTCCCACCTTTAAGGAAGGTAATGTGAAGTTGCCTATTAAAGCTGCACCTGCCGTGTGAGCGAAAGATTCCAGTTTTAGGAATCTAGAGAACTAAGTTTAAATACATGGATATAATGGGCCAGAATGGCGAACACAGCACTATGAGCAAGAGGGAAAAGAATAGCCACATGCCTTCAGGAAGGAAATGGTTAAAAAAAATAATAGTATATACACTTGTTGTCAGGTGCCGTCCAGTCAGTATCTGACTCATAGCGACCCTCACAGGGTTTTCAGTGGCTGACTGTTTCGGGATTGCCTTGGGAATGGATTGCCAGGTCCTTCTCCCATTTTTGTGGTAGAGGGAATTGAACTCGGAACCTCAGAGACTGCAACACAGTGCTCTACCAACTGAGCCAAATCCCAGCCCAGTATACACACTGTTGTTGTTAGGTGCCGTCGAGTCGGTATCCAACTCATAGCGATCCTCATAGGGTTTTCAATGGCAGACTGTTTTGGGATTGCCTTGGGAGTGGATTGCCAGGTCCTTCTCCCAAGTATACACACTAGGCAGCACTTAAAAGAATAAGGCCGAGCAACTCCTGCCGATGAGATCAATGAACCCCATGTTTCACTGTGGACTGAAAATATCATATGGCTAAGCCAACATATATAGTGTTTTGTGATAAAAACAAAGGACTCATGTGCCTACATTGGTACTTCTGCATGGCACGACTGCAATGTGTGTGAGAAAGAGTGGCGACAAATCTCTTTGTGGTGGCTTCCTCTGTGGGGTAGAACTAGAGAAGTTCAGAAAGGGGTAAAGAGGAGCCTGCTCTTTCTTGTATATTTAAAAATCATTTTTAAATTTATACACAGTAAAACTCACCTTCTCTGTTGTAAAGTCTATAAAATTTTAACACATGCTTTGATTCTTACAACATTTTTGGGGGTGAGCAGTACTGGGGGTTGAATCCAGGGCCTTGCACTTGCACGCTTTCCAAGTGCTGAACCACTGAGCTGCACCCCCAGCTCATTATTTTACTTTTTGAGACAGGGTCTCACCAAATTACACAGACTGCCTCTGGTCTCGAACTTGCAATCCTCCTGCCCCTGCCTCCTGAGTTGCTGGGATTACAGGTGTGCGTCACCCGACCCGGCTCATCTTTTAACATTCTTATAGGACACAGAATAGTGTCGATATCCTAAAGAATTCCTTTGTCCTATCTCTTTGTAGGCAGATCTTTCCTCCACCCTGGCAACTGCTAATCTGTCCTTGCTCTCCATAGTTTGCCTCTTTTAGATTTTATAAAAATGGAATAATTCGGTTTCCGATCTTTTAAGGCTGGATCCTTTCATTGAATGTATGTACTTAGGATTCATCCATGTTACAGTATGTATCTAGAATTCATCCCCCCCCCCCTTTTTAAATCTCATAGTACTGGGAGTTGAACCCAGGGCCTCACACATGCTAGGCAAACGCTATACCACTGAGCTGCACCCCCAACCCCTTTTCTATGTTTTATTTTGAGACGAGGTCTTGCTAAATTATGTAGGGTGACCCTGGCCTTAAACTCACAATCCTCCTGCCTCAGCCTTCTGAGCTGCTGGGATTACAGGTGTGCACCATGATAAGAGGCCAGATTATGCTTTGATGTAAAGTCTAAGAACTTTTTGCCTACATCCCAAAGATTTTCTCCTTTATTTTCCCTTAAAGGTCTCATAGTTTTCATTTGACATTTAAGCTGCCTCTTTTGAGTTAATTTCTGTATACAATGTGAGACTTAAATCAAGGTTCATATATTTGGCCATGCATGTTCCAGTGCTCCAGAACTAGTTGGTCATGATGTACAATTTAGTAATGTTTTGCTAAGGATTTTTGCCTCTAAATTAATATGAGCTATTTGCCTATATTTTTCTGTGCTGTTGTTAATTATAGTATCTCCAGCATGATCTGGCCTCATAAAATGAGTTGGGAAGTGTTTGCTCCTTTTATGTGTGCATGAAATTGTGTGTGTTGTTGTTGTTGTCAGGTGCCATCGAGTCAGTCTGGCTCACAGCGACCCCATGTACAAGATGAAACACTCCCTCACACTGTGCCATGCCTGGCGCTATTGTCAGTGCTTCTCTGCTATTCATAGGGTTTCCAATAGTGGATTGTTTCAGGAGTGGGTTGCCAGGTCCTTCTTCCTAGCCTGCAGCACCTGGTGTTCCCAAACAGTCTCCTATCCAAGGACTGACCGGGCCAACCCTGCTTAGCTTCCAAGATCAGGTGGGATCAGATGCTAGGGCGCTGTGGTTGCAGAAAAAACTGGGTATATCTGGTATTATTTCTCTTTAAATGTTCTGTAGAAATGTCATAGAAACCTTGTGAGCCTGCAGTATTTTTTTTCTGGAAAGTTTTAAAATAAATGTTTGATTAAAAAAGAAACAGATATAGAACTACTCAGGTTCTTGTTTGTAAGTTTGACAGTTTGTGTCTTCCAATGAATTGGCCTTTTACTTTTTATTTGTAAAATTTATGTGTACAGAATTGTTCATAGTATTCCCTTATTATTTTAATGCTGGGAATCTCCGGTGATATGCTCCTATGTTAGTACTTGGTGTCTTTTTAAAATTTTTGGTAAGTCTGATTAGAGATTTGTTAATTTTATGAGCTGTTTCAAAGAACTATCTTTAGGTTTCATTTATTTTTTTTCTATTCTATTTTCATCTTCATTAATGTTTACTCTTATCTTTACCGTTATTTTTCCTTCTTGCTTGAGTTTAGCTCATTCTTCTTTTTCTAGTTCCTTAAAGCAGAAGCTTAATCATTGCTTTGAAAACTTTCTTCTTCATGGGGGTGTGGTAGTATATGCCTTAATCCTAGCACTTGGGAGGCTGAGGCAGGAGGACTACAACTTCAAGGACTCAAGCTACATAGACTGTTTCAAATGAAGGATGAGGGGAGGTAGAGAGGGAGAGAGAAAAAAAGGAGGGAGGGAAGGAAAACTTTCTTCTTTTTAATGCAGTGACTTCTTGCTGTTAGGTGCCATCAAGTCGAGTCTGACTCACAGAGACCCTATGTATAACGTACAAAACACTACCTGACACTGACCCATACACAGGATCTTTTTTATGTTTGAGCCCATTGTTGCAACCACTATGTTTCTTCTCATTTTGAGTCCTGACACATCAGCAAAAGGAGGTCCCAGGGGCTGTACTCCATTCCCATCATTAAGGTCAACTCTACTTTAAGGAGGCAACTCTTTCCCAGTGGTCTTTTGAATGCCTTCCAAACTGGGGGGGCTTATTTTCTGGCACTATATTTGACAGTGCTTCTCTGCTACTCATAGGGTTTTCAGTGGCCATTTCTGGAGTGGGTTGCTGGGTCTTTCTCCCTAGTATGTCTTAGTCTGGAAGCTCAGATGAAACCTGCCCATATGAGTGGCCCTACTAGTATCTGAAATACTGGTGGCATAGCTTTCAGCATCATAGCAACACACAAGTCTCCACAGCATGACAAGCTGACAGACACGGGGGATGCAATGATTTAATGCTATAAATCTCCCTCAAGACCACCGCATCTGCATTCCACAAATTATGATGTCATATTTTCATCTTTAGTCAGCATTGTAATTTCCCTATGATTTCCTCTTTGATTCATGGATTGTTTAGCAGTATTTTGTTTAATTTAAAATATTTAATAATTTTTTCAGATGTCATTTCAGAAACGCTAACTTTGTTATGGAAAGAGAACTTTCAATAATTTCAGTTTTTAAATTTTTCATATGGTTGTTTAGTGACCCATAATACTGTCTGGGGCTGGGATTTAGCTCAGTGGGTAGAGCGCTGCGCTGCAGTCTCTGAGGTCCCCAGTTCAATTCCCAGCACCGCAAAAGTGGGAGAAGGGCCTGGCAATCCACTCCCAAGACAATCCCAAAACAGTCAGCCATTGAAAACCCCATGAGGGTTGCTATGAGTCAGATACCGACTCGATGGCACCTAACAACAACAACAACAACATTTTTGCCTGCAGCGGTAGCCCTGTGGCATCCGATCCCA
>VMDO01000997.1:103016-202107 GCA_007922755.1 Pedetes capensis
ATGGGAGACCGCCTGGGAACACCAGAAGCTGTAGGCTTGGGAGAAGGACCTGGCAAACCCCTCCCAAAAATCAATCTGCCATTGAAAACCCTATGAACAGCAGAGAAGCACTGACAATAGTGTTTCCCCTGTTGAACAGAGGGTCGCTATGAGTCGGATACCGACTCGACGGCACCTAACAACAACAACAACAACAATACTGTCTATCTGCATAAATATTCCATATGTGCACTTATAAAGAAGGTGTATTCTGCTGTGATTTGTGGGATGTTCTATAAATATATCAATTAGGTCATGTTGGCTTGGTGATATTATTCAAGCCTTCTATATCCTTCCCGGTTTTCTGTCTGCGACTTATTATTGAGAAAGGAACACTGAAGTGTCTACATAGTACCATGAGTTTGTCTATGTCTTCCTAAAGTTCTATCAGTTTTTATTTCATGTATTTTGAAGCTCTCTTTAGAGAACATATATATTTATGATTGTTAAATATTCTTGGCAAATTGATGATTATTAATTCACCAAAATTACTGAAATTATTATTAGGTGATACACCAGTTTATCCTTAATAACTGCCCTTTTTCTTCTTCAGATGATGTAAATATAGTCATTCTGACTTTTCTAAAGTTCTATTTTTCTAAGATTTCTCTTTTTTAATAACTTCTATTTCTTTGTTGAGAATTTATTTCTCTTTCTTTTCAAGAGTTCTTATTCTTTCTTCTTGGAACATGATGTAATAGTTGCTTTGAATATTTTGCCCAATACTTCCAGCATTTGGCTCATCTCAGAGTTGGTGTCTGTTGACCACCCTTGTCCTTAACAATTTCTTTTTACATTTTCTTCGTCTGTTGTATGTTGGATAATTTTGATTTGTACCTTCGATATTTGGAACATTATCCTGTGACTTGATCTTGCCAGATTCCTCAAATATTTTGCTGTGTTTATCTCGTCAGTTTCGTGCACAAGCATCTGAGGAACAGTCCCAGACTTCAGACACAGTTAAACCATCACTGGCTGAGGCTTCTCCAATTTGCAATTTCTAGCCCTGGGCACTTCATGGGTAAGAAGCCAGGGCTTGGCCTCTGCACTGAAGGCAGGGACCACAGTGGGTCAGTGACAAGACAAAGGAGGCTGCAGGACCACTGCTCACCACCCTGTTGGGGCTGCCTGAGCTGATGGGTGGGTCAGCTTCCTGGCTGGGTCTCTCAGAGGTAGTATGTGGAGGGGCAAAGGGGCTCTGAGCCGCAGGTGCGGCCAGAGTGGAGACGATGCCCGATTGCTGGCCCTCACCTGGAGTAGTGCTACAAGGGCTCACGGAGCTCTGCCCTGCAGCAGGGAGAGCCACCAGCTTCAGCAGGGTGTGTGGGGAGCAACTCCATTGTCGCCCCCTTACCTTGTGGAGGGTTGGAAGAGTCAAGAGCTCTGGCCACAGGGACACTGTTACCAATGCAACTGGGGCCCTTGCCTGACAGAGATGGAGAGGTAACTCCCTCTTACAGGGGTTGCTGCCTCCTGGAGTAGGGTCAGGAGCATCCAGCCTTGTCTTAGGGCAGGGCAGGAGCTCAGCTGGGGAGAGGCCCAGGAGCCCTTGCCAACTGAGGCTGCTGCTGCCACCTGAGGGGGAGGCAGGTGCTAATTTGCTGTTCACACAGCTGCCTAGGCATCTCCAGGGCCCTGATCTCCCTCCCCGGGCCACCAGCTCTCATCCTCCTTCCAGAGCACTCTGAGATGCATCTCGCCTGGGGTTTTAGGTTGTGTCAGTAGGAAAGGGTGAGTGGTGTTTACTCCATCCCTTGGTCAAAATGATGAGTCCCTTTTAATGTATGGTTTTAAGCCCTGGGATTACACAGTGATTTTCCTGGCATTTTCAGGGCTTTCAGAATTGTTCACATAAAAGTATGTTTAATGACTGAGGTCTCTGGCTTGAGTGTCTGGATGGATGGGGTGCTGAAGAGGAAAGTGGAGGGGGCTGGGGAAGTGGTGAGGAATGGAATGTGAATGGTGAATGTCAAATGTGGGGTGCCCATCAAATGGTTAAATGGTGGTTGCTGCGGCTGAGGACGTCCAGGGAAAAGGGACCTTCAGGAAACAGATGGGAACCCATGGTATGTCTAGTGTGAGGGGAACCGAGGGGAGGTGGCAGTGCTGGAAGGCACGTGAGGCATAAGATGACACACAGGGATGGAGGGGCACAGGAAAGGCAGGGAAACAGAGGCCACAGCATCGGTGACACTTGCTCAGAAAGGGACCGAGAAGGGAAGGGTAAGGCTGAAATGCAGATGTGAGCAAAGTTGGTTGTCTTTGAAAAGTCAAGGTATATGTGGATATTTCTCTAAAGGAATTGAGCTAGGCATAGTGGCACATATCTGCAATCCCAGTTACTTGGGAGGCTGAGGCAGGAGGATTGCTTGAGACTAGGAGATCAAGGCTAACCTTTTCGAGACATCATCTCAAAAAGAAAATTGAGTGCTGGGCGCAGTGGTGCATGCCTATAATTCTAGTGGCTAAGGAAGCAGTGGCAGGAGGATCACAAGTTTGAGACCAGAGGCAGTCTGTGTAATTTAGCGAGACCCTGTCTCAAAAAAATAAGTAAAAAAATGGGCTAGGGGTGCAGCTCAGTTGTCCAGCACTTGCAAAGCATGCAAATTCAAGGCCTTGGGTTCAACATCCAGTACCGCAAAAAAAAAAAAAAAAAAAAGGAAAATTGAAGTCATAAAGACATTTGCACTCCATGTTCACTGAGGCACTACTCACAATAGCCAAGAAGTGGAAACAACCTAAATGTCCTTTATCCGAATGGACTGGCAAAGAAAATGTGATACATACACACAATAGGCTATTATTCTGCCCCAATAAAGAAAGAAATTCTGCCATATGCAACAACATGGAAAAACCTTAAAAACATTATGCTAAGAGAAATAATCCAGTCACAATACACAGACACACAATACACAATACACACAATACACAGACAAATACTACATGGTCCCACTCATATGTGGAAACTTGTTGTTGTTAGGTGCCGTTGAGTCAGTATCCTACTCATAGCAACCCTCATAGGGTTTTCAATGGCAACTGTTTTGGGATTGCCTTGGGAATGGATTGCCAGGCCCTTCTCCCATATGTGGAAACTAAGATAGTCAAATTCACAGAATCAAAGCATGGAACAGGTGTTACTAAGGGATAGGAGTGGAGGAAATGTGGAGTTATTGCTAACCACAAGTATAAAACTTCAATTATGAAAGATGAGTAAGTTGTAGAGACTTGCTGTACATTGTACCTACACTCAACAACGCCATACTGTATGCTTAAAAATTTGCTCAAGAGATAATCAACATGAGTTAACTGTTCTTATCACAACAAAATTAAAAAATTCAAGAGATGGATTATGTTTTTACACTCACACATACACAACTACCAGTATATTCTACCCAAATAAATTTGAATATATATGAAATAATGGTGACATTAGAGAAAGGTCCATTTGAATCCATTTCCTCCAGAAATTTCTCTGGCATCCAAAGGCAAGACGGGCACCTCTACATTCCGCCATGGCATCCAGATTCCACCTTCATAAGTAACCTCCTGAAGGTCAGGCCCACATTCTTTTTCTATCTTTGGGGGCCAACAGAGGGCTTTGCATGGCAGGAGTACACTAAATATTTGCTGAAAAAATGAATTCATGAGTGGTGAGTGAAGTTGAGTCAAAAGAGAGAGGGGCAGGACTAGAGTGTGTCACTGTGGAGGAATAGAACTCAGAATGGATGCTGCTGCTGGGTATTAAATGAAGTCTGCAGCTAAGAAAGGCAACTGTTAAGCCACCCTCCAAAACACCATGTAACCATAATTATGTGCAAAATAAATCTCAAGGATTCAAGACCAAAAAAAGCCCCACACTCAGAAGGAAAAAGGCTGGGACAGGCCCATGTATCACATCTGGGAAATGGACTTCTCCTTTTTTTTTTTTTTTTTTTTTTTGGCAGGACTGGGACTTCATGAATGTTAGGCAAGCATTCTACACTGAACTATATCATCAGCCCTTTCTTAAAATTTTATTTTGTGACATGGTACTGCCAAGTAGCCAAGGCTGACCTCAAACTTGTGATCCTCCTGCTTTAGCCTCCCAAGCAGCTGGGATTACAGGAAGGAGCCAGTATGCCCAGCTGGGAGTGGACTATTTCTATATGCTGTCTTTGCTGTACAACTGCTGTTATCATTCTTATCTTGTGTGCAGAAAGTTGATTTCTGACCTATAATCTAGATTCCAGGATGGATCATGAAATGTTTTGCAAAACAAGCAAGGCTGCTAGCCCTGGGTCATTTTCCTTCCATGGCCAAGCTGGAAAAATTGTAGACTGGGTCTATAAACAGATCTCTCCTGTGTTGAGCACAGACATGGTACCAGGCTTACAGTAACCACTCTGAGGTGGCCCTGTGAAGCCCAGCCCCTTTGGCAAACTGGGCTTCCATGTTTATTGTACCAACCATAGCTCACCCCCCACAACCACAGAAGGGTTTCTCCATTCCTTCAAAGAAGGGAACACACCGTATAGAAGAGAGGAAGAGGAGGAAGAAAAGGAAGCAAGAGTACTGAGAAAAATAGTTGGAGTCTCCAAAGCAGAACCTGCACTTCAGTAATCTAACTTCATGGTGTTTGCCCTGGAGGCAGTCGGGGGGAAGACAACAGCCCATCTGGGAGCTCTGGGCAAAGTACCTGCCACTGCAAGATAATAAACAGCAGTAATTAGGTCTTTCTAGAAAACAGATGAACATTGTTATTAAACCTTTTATCATCTATATGTTTTATATGAATCAAATTGCCTCCAGCTGCTGTAATTGGGAGCACTGAGGATGAGAGCAGAAGTAATAACGAATTAAACCACAAATAGATCCATGTCTGAGGAAGGTGTGGGGGGCTGCTTCACACATGGGCCCAACAGCACAGACCTGAGCTGCAGGAGGCAGCCTGCAAACCCCAGCGTCAAGGGTGAGACCAGGCAGCACCCACAGCCCTGGCACCTATCTCTCAAATACACCCCCAGGGAGAAGAGGTTCCCAAGAGAACATAGGTAGTTCCTCTCCTCCTCTCTGCATTAAAATGAAAACCATTACCTGTGCCCATAAAAGTAATGCATATCCTTTCACTTTGGAATTCATCTGTTATTTCTGTGGCTTAGAGAATATTAATATAGAGAGACAATTATATGAGTATATATAGACAAGTCTCATCTACTACTTAAGTGAAGCTCTGAATAAATAAAACTGTATTCCATTTTTATAATTCAAAGAAAAACAAAAAACCCAAACAAACAAAAAGGAAAACACAAGGTTCATTACAGACCATGCTAGGCATTTATAGTGAAGACAACCTCACAGCAGGGCTGAAGAACTCATACGTAATTAAAGGGCCAAATATCATCCCCTGAAGCTTCTTTTCCAGCTCGGTTTATGACCCTGAGTATCCTGTTTTTAAGTTCTGTACATTCAGCAGGCCCTTGAGAGAAAATTTTTAATTCTGGGCCATGAAGGTAGATGGTGCTGATGTCAGGGTTTCGTCTGCACAAAGCAACTCTCCTTGCTATTAAAGTGACTTTTTGAATCACTCTATAGTCACAATAATGCAGTGGAAATTGCAGAGTGGATCATCAGCTTTGACTTAGATCTCCCCTGGAGCTCCCTCACTAATTATTCTAATGCAGTGGCAGGAAAAAATCATGGCTGAGCCAAGGGACTCAGGAACCCGGAAGGCCATACCTGCAGGCTCTTTGGGCATCACCTTAGGAACTTAAAGTGCCTTATACACTGCTTTTACTGTCCTCCTAGATGGGAAACAGAAAAGATTAAAGCATCTTTGGACCTGTATTTATTAATGTGAACTGTATGAACTAATTTTTTCCTCCTGTATCTTTCTCTGATGGTACAGGATTCCCCAAGAGAACCACCAAGTTTGGGTTCTTCTCTGTCCCACAATGCAGTTCTTAAGTGGACTCCTAGACTCCAAGGAGCCACTTAAAATAGGCTGAAACATTTAAAAATACAACTTGCCATGGAAAACTCTCTAGGGCCCCCATCACACACACACACACACACACACACACACACACACACACAGACACACACAGACACACAGACACACACAGACACACGACTCAACTGTGTTGTTTTCTTTTCTGGCACATTTGTTAGGTGGGGTTGAGTTTGTATCTGACTCATAGTGACCCTCATAGGATTTTCAATGGCTGTTTCGGGATTGCCTTGGGAGTAGATTGCCAGGCCCTTGTCCCATTTTTGTGGTGCTGGGAATTGAACTTGGGACCTCAGAGACTGCAGCGCAGCACTCTACCAACTGAGCTAAATCCCGGCCCCTTTCTGGCACATGGACTTCCATTAATAAAATATGCCAGCAACAAACGATTCTTTGTTGTGTTGCAAACACCCATTTCCAACAGATTTCTCATTTTATCTGAGACATTATAAGTGACAAATGTTAACGAGAGAAAAGTCATCTATTTTGTCTTTGCTCACCTAAAAAGGCAGTTGCTTTTAAAGGGTCTTATATCCTGACATGATGGCCCTTTACGCGTAGTAAACATGACCCTCTTGTGGCCCTAATCATGTGTAGGATGCTTTCCACATGAGGCCACATGGGCCTGACTGTGAAATGGGAAGAAGGTTTACCTTAGGGGAAAAGGTTAAAAGGGTTTTCACTGATAGAAAAGTGAGGGGCTTCATTTACCGCCAAGAAGTAGCTGGGGAAAACTGCATCAAAACACATACACACATAGTGGGATTTGGGGCTTGACTGAGATAAAAGGGGCAGAAGCATTTGAGTGAATCACTGAGGGCTCCATAGCCTTCATGGCATATGTTGTAAAATTAGTTTTTACATGTCCTTATGTCTCACTCCTCACACATCACTTCTCTGTACACACACAAAATCCTCGTATATGTCCCTCTCTGCTTTCTCTCAATTCCACGGGGCGGGGGCAGTACCGGGTATGAAACCCAAGGATTTGTACAAGCTAGGTAAGCACTCTCCCACTGAGCCACATCCCAGTGTTTGTTTTTTATTTTGAGACAGGGTCTTGCTAAGTCACCAAGAATGGCCTTGAACTATGGATGCTTGGCAGCCCAGGCAGGCCTCGGAATTTACAATCCTTCCCTGCCTCCAGAGTAGCAGAGATTACAGGTGTACCTCAAGGAGTGGGCTTCTGTTTCTAACTCTTAATCAGAGGGCTTTGTTTTTGTTTTTCTTTTTTGCAATGCTGGGGGTGAACTGAGGGCCTTGCTCATAGGAGGTAAGCACTCCACTACTGAGCTATATCTCCAGGCCCTTAACCCTTAATCAAAAATATCAGTGGGACTAAGATTTGTTCTGACTCTTTCTTGCAATTCTATTTGCATCAGGGTTTGTACCTACAACACCAGCATGATTTGTGGACGTCCAGGAATAAATTCCAGCTAACGGGTTCTGCCCACTGACAAACACCTTTCTGCGAGGCTCTTACCAGCTCCCCTGTGCGGTGACTTCTTCTCCTTCCTGGGGTTGGGAGGCGGGGTGACTTTCTCATGCTCTTCGGGGGCGGCAGGTGGGTAGGGGAGAGTGAGGCTCTGCAGAAGCGGCTTCCTGGGCAGGGGCGGCTTGGAACTGGGCTGCTCAGGAGACCGGGCCTTCCCCTTTCCTTGGCCATTGGGGGACCTGGCACCTCGAAGCGCGGGGGCCGTCCCGATGGCACCCTGCTCCTCTTTGGGGAGCAGAGTCAGTCCTCTTTCTAACCTGATCTCGGCGCTGTATCTCTTGATTCCCTTTGCTTCCTGGGACGCGCCGTCTCTGTACTTGAAGGACAGGGAGGTGGACCGCAGCTTGACTGGGAAGGGGCTTCTGTCCTCACACGCGGGTGGCTCCTGGGCGGCCGGGCACGACTCCCCGGGACCTGGAGTGGCCGCCGCAGCCTGGGGGGTCCTGCCTGGTCCAGCTCCCACGTCCCCTGAGTCCTGAGAGCCGCCCTCCGCGGGCTTCGGGGGCTCGGGTTTCCCGTCCTGGGGCTCAGGCTGCACCTGGAGGTCGTCGAGCGCCGCCTCGCTCCTCCAGGCCGGGCCGCTTCGCAGCAGCCGCACGCGGGCAGCCGCCGGGTCGGGCAGGCGGGAGCTGACGGGGCGGGGTCGCGCCCGGCTCGAGGACACTGAGAACCTCTTGGCGGCGCGCGGCTCGCTGCACCTCGCGCTCTTCCGCGCGGGCGCCGCCCTGTGGGGCTCCGCGCGCTCCGCCTCGGGGCGCCCGGCGGGCGCAGCCTCCCTGTCCCGGGCATGAGCGGGGGGCTCCCCCGGAGGAGGCGACTCCGCAGCAGCGGGAGCGGGGGACCCGCTGCCGCCCAAGACGGAGGCTGAGGCCTTGTGCTTGAGGCAGCTCTTGGGCGCCGGCGGGCTCGGGCTGGGGCTCGGGGCGGGGACCGCGGGGAGCCCCCTCGCATCTCCTTCCAGCCCCGCCCCCCCCAGCGTCAGCTCCGCCTCCTTCTGGACCCTCGGGTCCAGTCTGTCTGGATCAGGGGGCATCTCCAAGATGGTAGCGGCGGCAGGGACAGTGTCAGGAGGTGTCGCGTCCCTAGGTGTCATGTCCCCCTCTGGGATGGGTGTAAATAATGCACTTTCCACATCTCCAGAAGCACAAACCACCTCTTCAGCTGTGCCCTCGGCCGAGGGACACGGGCCTGCGGTGGGCAGCTCCTCCTCCTGGGTTTCACTGTCGGGAGTGGGGTGCGAGGTGCCCTGGAGCAGAGACGGAGATTCCACGCAGGGGTCTGGCGCAGCCACAAGCTCGGTGACCTCCGGGGTGGCTGGGCGGCTTGAGGGCTCATCCTCAGGGGCGCTCTCCTCCTCCATGCTGGCACTAAGCGCTGGACAGTGCTGCAGGCGGGCACGTCGGGCACGGGGTCCCCCAGGTGGCAGAAAGGTGGCCAATTCCCCAGGCTCAGGTTCTCTGGCTGGCGGCACATCCTGCTGCCCAGAGCTGGGGTTTTCGTCTGTGTTGACTTGTGGCAGTGGCTTCTCATCGAATTCTTCTTCCTCTAGGGTAAATGTCAGGTCGCTCAGAGATTCAGACTGTGCCCGCTAGGAGAAATAAGGGTAAAAGAACCATCATTGCCGCAAATATTAGGCAGTTTATGATGTCCCTGTTTTCTTCATGGCTTAAGATGGCTTAGAGAAAGCAGAACCTCTCTAAAACTGGTAATGAAGTGCACGTGCACACAAGTCTTAATCTCTCCCTTACTGGTCCACTTGGAACCTTGGCTCCTAAATTCAGCAGAACAATGCCAGTTAAGTCCTAAAAATAAATGTCACCTATGGCTTGTGTGGGCTGGGATTTAGCTCAGTTAGTAGAGTGCCGTTCTGCAGTCTCTTGAGGTCCGGGGTTTGATTCCTACCACCACAAAAGTGGGAGAAGGATGTGGCAATCCACTCCCGAGGCAATCCTGAAATAATCGGCCATTGACAACCCTACAAGGGTCCCTATGAGTCAGACACGACTCCACGGCACCTCACAACAACAACAGCTTGTGTACGCCTGCAACTTTACCACTGTGGCATTGGATCCTGCCAGATCTCGGAAGCTAACCAGGGTCAGGCCTGATTAGTACTTGGATGGGAGGCCGCCTGGGAACACCAGGTGCTTTAGGCTTGGGAGGGTGTCAGGTTTATAAGCTAACTCTTGCCAAAATGCACAATCTTATTCTTTTAGGTTTATGAAGAAAATGAACAAAGAAATCTATAAAACAATTTTCCAAAGCTGAAGGTTCTTGACTTTGCTGCGTCCCTGGCCTTCTGCTACTGTAGAAAATTACTGGGGTTAAGAGCTGTTTAGGATGTGGGTCACAGAACCTAGGCCAAGTCAGCAGGAAGCTGGGGATCAAGTCTGCCTTGGGCATCTCCCAGCTGAGCCACTGGCAGCTAAAGAAGGTGATTATTCAGAAACAGGGTCGGATAAAGCCTGGCGTGGAGCATGAACTCCAGAGGATGGACTTGGATGCTTGGGAGAGCTCTGGAGGAGAACAAAGCAGCTTTGGCCTCAGCCCAGGCACCGCAGGCAGGATCTCAGGTCCCACACTGCCAGGATGCATTATGCCCATGCAATCTCTGCAGCCTCTCTGTCACCTCTGGACCCTCAGAGTGGCTGGGCACTGTGGACGCATCCTGAGGAAGCAGAGATGAGGCAAATGGCCACTTAGCCTGCACCAAGATGGGGATGTTATTATGCTGTCAGCTCATCAGCCTCATCCTGCTATAAAGAAAGCTCTTCGGAGCAGTGTCCACTCATCTCTGGGCAGAGGACACTACCAACCAACAAGCAGCATGGGGGCAGAGAGGAGGCACCAGTCTCTATCTGAAACCTGGTCTTTGCATTTAGCAGCTTCTCCAGCCACCAAACCTGAGCTCATCATCCTATAGAACTGCCACTATTAAAATGGAGTTGAGAACATTCTCTGGTTCTGGCACGGCCTGGCTCGGGCTGACTTGGACTGACTGGTGTGGTGAGATGTGGGTGCAAATGCTTATGAGCATTCTGCTCCCACTGCATCTGGGACCTCCCACAGGGTGTGGCTGTGTGCAGGCGGTGAAATGCTGAGGTTTTAGTTCCAACCTTTGCTGTGATAGGGGGCAGATGGACTTGGCTGGAAGCACTTGAATGGGTATTTCAAATTCATAAAATTCATAATCTTAGGCTGGGGATGTAGCTCAGTGGCACAGCACTTGCCTGCCATGCATAAGGCCATGGGTTTGATCCCCCGTGCCACCTAGAAAAAAGTCATAGTCTTGAAAGCCAAGGTTTTACTGTGCAAGATAGGGTTTTTAAAGTAAGAACAACCCTTTTACTTCTTCTGGTTTTTTTTTTTTTTTCCCCCCTAGAGCTCCAAAAAGATTCAAAGCCTCAAAGTCCTGGTGACACAGCTGGAGAATACCTAGCCAGGTAAGGACAGCAGCGGGAAAAGGAGACTGCAGATGGAGGCACCAAGGATGTCTGGGCTTGGGATGGGGGTGGAAAAGGCCCCAGGTGCTATGGAGCATCAAAAGAGCAGGGGCAAGTAGGACCTCACTGCCCACTGAGTCTCCACAGGAGTGTCCAGGGGTGAGGAGGCAACAGGCAGGGCAGCATGCAGCTCTTTCCTGCTCTTGGAGGAGTAAGAGAGCACATGGAAGAATCTTGAACCCTGAAAGGGCTAAGCATAAGAGAGGTCCTTATGGTTGGGAAGAGGGACCTCAAGACCAAATGGCAAAGGGGACAGTGGACACTGATGCACAGAGGCCTCCAACATAGGACCCAACAGTGAATGGAGGGACAGTGGTGACCACTGGGAAAACATGGACACCTCTGAGAACTTAATATAGCTATGCTTGGCTGGGTGTCATGGCACACACCTGTAATCCTAGCCACCGAGGAAGCGGAGGCAGGAGGATCACAAGCTCAAGGCCAGAGGTAGCCTGCATAACTCAGCAATATTCTGTCTCAAAAAGCCAAAAAAGAGGTTGTGGGTGCAACTCAGTGACACAGCACTTGGCTGGCATGTGCGAGGCCCTGGATTCAAACCCCCAGTACTGAAAAGAGAAATAAACATGGCCATGGCTACTCCTCTATCAATCAGGGAAGGGGAAAGGAGGGAGGAGAGATATAGAAACAATGGAGTTTAGATTAAGGAATGACTGTGTTTATATGTGTCCTCAGACTGACATCAGAGTTTCTATTAGTCTACAGAATGGGATTCAAGAATAAAGTCAAGTTTAAAAGTAAAGAAAGAGGATTATGGCTCTGCCCAGAGTAGTGATGAGAAGGGCCACTACATTCCACCTGGAGTACAAGCATGATCTCCACGCCCAGAAGTAGGTCCTTGCCCAAGGCAGGCGCCCACTCCAGGGTTTCAGCTTCTTTTTCTGTCAATCACTCATTCATTCATTCCCTTGTTCATTCATTCATCCATTTAACAAATGCTTCCTCAATGCCAAGTCTGAGATGAGCATTGCTCTGGGGGCTGGAAGGACAGCTGGGGACAGGGTCTTAGATGAGTGTGTGCATGTACAAAAGTTACTTCTATGTATGGTGAGTTCTCTGTAGGAAGTGAAAGACTGTGATGAGCCTGTTTGGTGACAGGAAGCCGAGACCCCAAGGCTCAGAAGCCAGCTGGGAACAGAGTGACTCAGGCAGAGGACATAGTGGTACCAAAGCCTGAGGCTGGAGACAGCTTGGGGAGCTGAGCAGCAGGGAGGAGCCCAAAGCAGAGTGAGAAAAACAGGATTAAAGGAGTCCAGAGCCTGAGGGTGTCAGGCCTGACACAGTCCACAGCGGATTCTCGGTAAGGGTTAATGGAATGAATGTGTGAGTGAAGCACTTAATGCAAAGGAGTGATGTGATTTATGTTGGAAAAGGAGCAACTTCAGCTCCCGCAGCCATTAACCGAGGGGACAGATGACCCGGTGTGAGGCGGGAGAGAGTCAGGTTATCAGGTAGAGGCCACCTTGCCTGCCCACCCCGGCCCCTGCCCAGAGGAGGAAGCCCAATTACCGAAGACAGCCGCCTCATTTTACTTGACCGCTGGTTGCGGGGCTTAACCAGGAGCTTGTGCTTAGCTGCAGAGTTGTCCAGGCAGGAGGAGAATTCTGGAGGGTGGCTGAAATCAGCCACGGGCGCCAGGCTGCTGTCCGAGGTCCGGGAGGAGACCGTGGCATCGCTTGTGTGGTCTGGAGACTGTGGCCGGGAAGAGGACACTAGAGAGATCTTCACGGGAGGGGAGCAAATACACCAAGCATTAACTTCATGAGGAGAGATGGGAACAGACTCTCCTTTTATCATGTACATTGACTTTTCATTATGCTCCCACTCTGTCTCTGGTGCAAAAGGAATATGTTCATTTTAGCTCTTAACAGGGAACATTTTAGAATACTCCTTTAGAAAGTTAAATGACTGACAGTTCAAACTCTTGGGCTACACCCTGGAAACCTTCCCCTCCCTTCCAAAGCCATCTAGAGAACTTTAATGGGGTTCACTCAGCAGGACAGCTGCCCTTCCCTTCCCCACAGCTATGAGTCCATAGGCAGAGGCACCTGCTCTGTCTCTGGAAGCCCAAAGGGTAGCCCAGAGGTGAGACTGCAGGAGCTAGGCATGGGAGCTGCCCTCCTAGCCAGCATTCAATCACAGAAGCTTGGCCTGTTCATTCTCAAAGGTCTCTGCATCCTCACTGAGAAATCTGGGTTTAAGTAATCATCTGGTAAGTTACAGATATGTTACTAGTTTACACTTCAGCAGGGTGGAACTGACATCAGCAAAGAGCAACTGTGTTGCCAGAAAGGAACCCGGTGGCAACCGGGTTCTGGCAGCCAGGGGGAAGCATAAGGGCAACACCCCAAGACACCTGCCCACCCATCTTGGTGAGCTTCATAGAGTGCGGTCTCGGTGGGTTCTCCTGCAAAGATGTGTCAGCACAAAGCAGTGAGCAAATTCCACCCAGAGGAGTGGTGAGGTACAGAGAGAGAATCTGGGAAGTGCTGGTCTCTGGGTACTATCCTGTGGTCTTCTAGCAAAATACACACATTTAGATTTCAGCATGTGTTTAATAATGGCACGTGTACATTTTAACTTAACATAATTTTATTTGCCACACCACAATTTAGTAGGGCTTCATGTAAATAGTCTCTTCAGGAAAATCTAGAAGATACCAGTACTGTCCCTGAGGGCAAGCTCCCAGGACCATGGGCACATCTTGCTTGGTTTCTTTATGACTGTGGAGCTCCACAGAGAGCAGGTGCCCAGCAACCTTCACCAAACTGTGTGGTAGTATGAGAGATGGGCTCTGACTCAGAGACTATCCCTACAGAGGAATGACCTCAGCCAACTTATACTCCCTATTCACAGAAAAGTCCCTTGTATTTTACTAATCAAATTTAAAGTTCATTCTTATCAGGGGAGACAATTACTAAAATGAAGGAGATCATGGGTTGGGAGAAGATATTACCAATTTTAGCTCTCTCTTAGCTACTCAGGTACTTATGGAAATAAAGCAAGAAAATTATTTTAAAAACAAACCATAAAACTCCTGGCCATGACTATGCTTATGCTTGCAGCTTTGGCTTTTACTGTTACAGTTAGTGACTCAGGAAGTTGCCTCAGATTGGGCAAGTGATATCTTTCCTGAATAATCCCTCTCAAGGATCACAAACAGGTTGTGCATATTTCAAAATTATACAGAATCCTTAATTTTACCCTTATTTAGAGAAAGCATGTATAAAGACCGAGAAAAAAAGTTTTCTTACTGTCTGGGACTCATGAGAAAAGACAAAGATGAGCTGGTTTGCAAATGCAGTGACTCCACAAATAAGAATGACATCATCTTTGACAACACGGGTCTTCAGTTACCTATCTATAAACCCGACATCCTAATGATTCCAAAGAGTGAATAGCCACCGCCCCCTGCATGGGTCTCCCTGCATTTGTACTGGCTAGGCAGATTCTGGTCTTAGGTCTGGCTCATGCTAGCCCCTGGGCTGGAGGACCCTAGCAAGGAGCTTAACTTCCCTGACCTCTGTCCATGAGCAAACACTGCTCTGATGTCACAACTGATCTCTTCACTAGGGAACTCAAGTCATCTGGCCTCAGAACTGTCATTTCTGTCTCCACTGTTACTGTAACAGTTCTCAGGGCCTGGAAAGACCAATCCCTTCACAAGCAAGGAGAATCATGTGTTCTGCCTTTGACTGGTGATGGAACTACACGGGGCAGGGTGGATTTTTCCAAAGGGGTTTCTCCAAAGAAGAGGAAGGGCAGGAAAGTTGGCTGGCATTCCCTTGGGTAGGCTGGCAGCATCCAGACAGCATTCACACTTGCATTTCTTATTACCAGTCATTCAATTTTTCCTGGAGCCTATTCTCCTAGACAATTCTGGAAAAGGGGGATTTAAAAGTCTAACATGTGGCCATTCGTTGTGAGGAATGTGGCTAAAAGGCCCCTGAGGAAATGACTTGGGGTTCAGAAATGTTTTTAGGGATGACTCTTAGTGAAAGTGCTTTTTAACTGCTGGGCGAGGTGGCGCACACCTGTAATCCCAGTGACTTGGGAGGCAAAGGCAGGAGGATCTCAAGTTTGAGACCAAAGGTAGTCTGCATAATTTGGTGAGACCCTGTCTCAAAAAGTAAAAAAATGAGCTGGGGGTGCAGCTCAGTGGTCCAGCACTTGCAAAGCATGCAAGCTTAAGGCCCTGGGTTCAAACCCCAGTACTGGGAAAAAAAAAAAAAAAAGAGTGCTTTCTAGTGCTTGTCTTTAAAAAGAGGAGTTCATCCACTGGGGAGTAGGCTGAGGGGCACACATGGGAATGACTGTCACACAAAGAGCCAGGGCAGCTGGGCCATGTGATGGGTGAAAAGAAGTCGGCTGGCCCTTCTGGGAAGGGGAAGTGCCATCCTACCTGATCTCGCTTAACCCTCCCACCAGCCCTCTGAGGACATAGATTCTATGAGGTGACAAACCTGTGTAAGACCATAAGAGCAGGAAGCCTAGAATATTTACAGTTAGGCATATGATATTTATATTTATTTTTTTGTGGTACTGGAGATTGAACCCAGAGCCTTGCACATGCTAGGCAAGCACTCCACTGCTAAGTTACATCCCAAGTCCTGGACATGTAATCTTAACCACAATCATTAAGTAAAGTCTCATCAGTTGGTAACCCAGGTGGCACTGAATTTTGTTTTGTTTTTTTGCAGTACTGAGGGTTGAACCCAGGGCCTTAGCCTCGTGTGCTTTGCAAGTGCTGTATCACTGAGCTGCACCCCCAGCCCCCCCCTTTTTTTTTTTTTACTTTTTGAGACAGGGTCTCACTAAGTTACGCAGACTTACTCTGGTCTTGAACTTGAGATCCTCCTGCCTCTGCCTCCCAAGTCACTGGAATTACAGGCGTGCGCCACTATGCCCGGCTTGGTAATGAATTTCAAAAATAATTCCACATATTTTCTGAAAAACTTATTCTATCAGAAAATATGTTGGCTATATCATCAAATATTTTCTACTAAAGACACTTTTCCCCCCATGATAATCTTACATTTCTCTATCAAGCATGTGGGCCTGGGGAAGGTGTCATACAAAATAAAATTAAACAATTTCATTCTCTTGGGATTTAAGGGACCATCATACCATGTGTTATATAAGTATTTTTTTTTTTCATTTGGCAGTATTGGGGGGTTGAATTCAGGGCCTTGCATATGCCAAGCAAGTAGCTGTACCCCAACCCCCTTTTTATGTTTTAATTTTTTATTCTGAGACAAGGTCTCATTAGGTGGAACAGGCTGCCTCTGGCCTCAAACACACAATCTTCCTGCCTCAGCCTCTTGAGCTGCACCACAGCAGCTGGCTTTCTACGCATATTTTTAAAGGGTGCATTTTTTTCCCCCTCTCAGTCAGCCAACTGTGAACAAAAACTTTCCTGGCACAAAATGCAACGCATTAGATCTTTAAAACCATGGTAGTAAAGGTTACTTTTTTGGTTTTTTTTTTTAGCTTTTAAAGGCCCAGATTTTGGTTTCCTATGAGGCTAATAGATTATGTATATTACCTAATAACTTAAAAATCCTCAGAACTTAAAAAAAAAAATAAAGTAACCATCATAGGTGTGAAATGATCATCCCTGGCCCAGCACAAGTTATCCCTACTTGACTAACTGAAACTTTTGCATCATGGTGCTGAGCAGATTTGGAGCTGGGCTTGCTCTTCAATGAATGGAATTAGAAACCATCGGTTCCCCCTTGCTGCCTGTCCTGGCTACAGGCAGAGAACTAGGATGCTGTGAGTCAGAGACCAGTAGGATGGGAGGAGAGGGAGTCAGTCAAGGGTGAGTAAAGACACAGCTCCCAATAGGCCTTTCTGCATCATGTGGCCTGAAACACACAAAGTCATATCTGCTCCTGAGACTAGCACAATGACACCATACATGGGAGTGTTTTAAGGTCCTAAGGAGTATAGCCTGTAGCCATACCACTGTGGCATCTGAGCCCATCAGATCTCGGAAGCTAAGCAGGGTTGGGCCTGGTTAGCCCTTGGATGGGAGACCGCCTGGGAACACCAGGTGCTGTAGGCTTGGAAGACGGACCCGGCAACCCACTCCCGAAAATCAATCAATCATTGAAAAACCCCATGAATAGTAGAGAAGCACTGCTAACAGTGTTTTGCCTGTTGTACGTAGGGTCGCTATGAGTCGGGGACTGACTCGATGGCACCTAACAATAACAACAACAAGAAAGAGTGCAGGGTCAGCTCAGCAGACTCTGGAAACAGGACACAGCACCCTCCTCATCCTCTAGTCCTGGACAGCAGGTGTGGGTAGCCCACTGTCCTCAGACCCTGCTCCTAGGGCGAGCAGGGCCAAGCTCATCCTGCAGCTGAGTTCTGGAAGGGGTAATTCTCTGGCCAGGTCTGTGGGAACCCCAAACCCCAGGACTAACTTAAACTCAGCCACATCCCACTCCTGACTTTCCATCAGGGATGCTCTGGGAAGCCCCCAGCTACATGAAAAATTAGGTGTGGGGAAACTCCTCGACATCTGAGTTGAAGTATAATCCTGAGCAACACAGAAGCTGCAACCCCGCAGTTTCATGGTGAGCTGCCTTTCAGCCAGGCCAGAGGCAAAAGTGTTCTAAGGAGGCCCAGGGTACGTGCGTGGCTATGAAACAGGAACTCTGGCCTTTATTTGTTACCAAGTGTCAGTATAACTTGGATAACTCCAATAGCATCTACCCCAAAGCAAGGCTTATCATCTGTTTTATCATTTATGTGCAAGTACATTGTATGGGTGTTAAGTGTTCTTATCACAATAAAACAACATTTTTTAAAAATGGCAGCATCATGAACATGCAGGCATGTTTGTTCATGAGAAAAAGCCTTCCTCCTGCAGTCTATGGAGAGAGTAGTATTTAGGATCAGTTTCTCCACGCTGCTGAGGTCATAAACCCCCTCCTGCTTGCCAAACTTTCCTTACTGCCCTGTTTCCCAGCAACAGGCCTCACATAACTCCCTCTAAACCAACAGGTTCTCACGGTAGTGACTCGGACTTGGAGTTGAGATTGGTGGTGTATGTTTACTGCTCCCTTTCTCCTCCAGCCAATGTTATGTCAACAGAGAGCACACACAAAGGTGTCTACCTTCTCTTAAATGGGACTCCAGGTCTGGTCATCTGCTCATATATGAAAAATGACCAGACTTGATTGTATCAGACATACCATACCACCATTAAAAAAAAATGTTGCCCAAACCACTTCTCCTAATCAGACTTGAATTTCTACTCTAAGAATGAAAATAAACACAGTCTAAGAGCCAGCTGTGTGTTCCAGTGACCAAGGCTGGCACACAGTACCTGGCTTCCTTCACTCATGGAGATTAGAGAGGGTGGGGGCGGGGAACGGGGGGGGGGGGGCCAGAGCTCCTGCTGTGCTCAGAGGTAGGTATGGAGGGCAATGCTCAGTGGTACAGGCTGCACTTGCCTTTATGGTTGTGCCCGAAGCCACGTCATGCAGCAGAGACATCTCTGGGGGGCTCCGGGGCAGCCCATCATCCTCAGAGCTCATGCCGGTGTCCTCTGTCCGCTTGGCAGGAAGTCCCCCTGGGGGTGGTGGCCCCATTTTCACATTACATTGTATTTTTAACTAGGTTGGAATAAAGAATATCTGCTTTTAGTATTTTCATCAATGACACCCATCAATAAATCCTCCTGCTCTAATTTATTCATTCAGGAAATATCTCCAACCCCCTTGAGTTGGTGCAGTGCACAAAACCTAAAGAGGACATGCCACCAGCCCTCTTGCTGTCATCTCTTCTGTTGTCTCTCTAAGTCAAAACTTAGACTGAGTCAAGATCCAGGTGTACCTTGCTTGCAGGTCCTAAGACATTTGTGAAGCGCCTGCGAGTCTCCTTTAAAGCATACCAAACAAACCAAGCAGAAATCACTTAGAAATTTCTGCACTGACATTTGCCATATATCCCAAGTGACACTGCCAAGGAAATGCTTACCTGCAAAGCTTTAATCCGGTCACATACATTTTCCTGGGAAAACACCCGCACAGGCCGAGCAGGGTCCTGTCCCGACTCAGGAATGAAAATACTGTCGTGTGAGAGGGCCCGGCTTCCCAGCGTGCCCCTGGACTCCCTAGGATAAAAGAGCCACTGTGAGCCTCTATTCACCTCCATCTTTCACTGACCCCCCGAGGACTCAGAGTGACAAGGGAGGACATGGATTAGCTGTGTGTCATACAATGAGCCCCTGGCTGCATTTATTTACTTAGCTGTATCAGGGGTTGAACCCAGGACCTCGTGCATGTTGGACAAGCGCTTCACCGCTGAGCTCTGTGGCATCTACTTGGTACTTGTCTCTGACTTCAGTTTCTCCCCCTCACTGTCAAATATCCCGGGAGCATTGTACAGATGGGAACTTTCTTAAGAGATCTGAAGATTGAATGGAACCTTTTTATTAGTAGAAAAGCCAAGATCTGATGAGGTCTGAGGTCTCCAACAGGAAGCCTGCAGAGAGGCAGCATGGTGCTGGCTGGGTTCTGTGGAAACCTGTCTCGGATGTCCTTGCAGAGAGATGTCACTATTTGTGGGCCCCTTGGTAAGCTGGAGACCATGTGTGCACAGCAGCTCAAAGGCCTGCCTGGAAGAAGTAGCCTCCGCAGATGGCCCAAACCATACATCCATGGCTCGTTTGAAAGGAAGCCCACACATCTGGAAAGCCACAGGCTTTTTTATGACCTGCCATGGTCCGTGGGCCCCCACCTCTGTGCTGCCATTCTGGAGCACAGGCAGCAAGCCCCTTCATCCACTCCAGCCCTGGCCTCAAGCTCAAGGATCTGATTTGGATCCAAATCTACCACATACACAGAATGTCCTCAGAGGATGTGGGAATTAGCTGTCAGATTTTCCCAGAAACCTGAACAATAGGTGGAAGGAGATGACTGAGACCCACGGTGAAGGAAGGAAAGCCGCCTCTGCGTATGCGAGACATCTTGTGCATACCGGCCCCACCCACCCTCCCAGGGCATCCTGTCCTCTTTGGGTAACTGGGGACTCTGAGGTGTGGTCCTGCTCCACTGCAGATCAAACTGCACTAGTTAGCAGTGCTTCCTTTTAATTAAACTCTCCAGCTGCAACAGAAAGCTTGCAAGTGGGAATGCATGGCTCCCAGAAAGGTGTTCCCCCATGTTTCTGGGAAGAAATCAGCTGCCAACAAAAGCTCTTAACATAGAGGTCACACATACACACCTGGGTTCCCTCCCATAGCGGAAAGCCCATGGCTGCCCCTCTGGAAACTACCACCAATGCCCAAACACCTCTACTCCCAGGAGTTGAGGCAGCATGAGGAGACCTTAGCAAAGACACATGGGCAACAACACAAAGGCCACAGGCACAAAGCCCTTCGCTACAGCCAAGATGTCTCATTGTACAAGAACACAAGGGAGGGTTCATGTCAAAAGAACACAGATGCTAATCTGAAGTGACTCTTATTAGCTCAAGACAGGGCAATTTCAGCATTAAAAGTGAATAAACAATGTTAGTGACTAAAGCAATCAAAAATATATAAACCAATGTGTTCACAATGACACTTAAGGAAAAAAAAAAGATAAAACTCATTGGTCACTATTGGGAGGGGTTAGGGTACCAGGTCACCACTACTCCATGGGTGGATCAATAAAAGGGGAACGAAACCTGTACAGGTTGTATTTCAAGGCAACCATGGAATTGATGAAGAAAAGTTCTTCATAGAAGAAATCCAGCTAGCAAATGCAAAATGGATGATGGGGGTAGAAAAACCATGGTTTCATAGTGAAATTATGGATCAGCAGCAGGTATTAAGAGTGTTAGGTGAAGTCAGGTGTGGTGACACACACCTATAGTCCTAGCACCTGGAAGTTGAGGCAGGAGGATAGCAAGTTCAAAGCCAGTCTGGGCTGCATAGTGAGTCCCTCTCTCAAACAAACAAAACTTACAAATACCAACAAGAACATTTGCTGAAGGTTAGTGCATTGGTGGAGGGATCACATTAATACCCCATGATCCAGGGCTCAGTCTGAGCATCATTAGACAGGAGAGAACTCGGAAGTACATGTCTCCTGATACATCAGTGACATGATGTACCCAGCACTATCTTGAACCTAAATCTAATCCCCCTCCTAGATCAATATGCATTTACAAGGAGTTCAGAGAATACGGGCCCAAGTTCAACTATACTGAGAGAACAAATCCCGAATGTGGGACATTCTGCAGGGCAAAGGACCCTGCTCCTTCACCAGATTGGAGGTATCAGCACATGAAGTATTCTGCCCAGGGCCACAGATATGACATTGCTGCAGAGGCTGGAAGGCATGCAGACTCTTGAGAAAGCTAAAGAGCCGGTCTATTCCTCAGTGCTGCTCTTGAAAAAAGTTGTTGCCACTTTCTGGGCCTCCTCATACCCCATCATTCCTCTTCCATTCCTAGCAACTAGTGTCAATCTTGGTAAATTGTCCCCAGTAAGTGAAGATTAGCTCCCTGCCAAGTGCTAAGAATAGAAAGATAAAACAGGCCTGTCCCCAATTCCCTTGGGCTCCTGTGAGACCAAGGACAAGTGGACAGGTCATTTCTCCTCAGCTCTGCCCTCTGGATAGACTACTGTCTGTGACAGGAGAGGTCACTCCAGGCCTTCTCCCCAAGGCCAACACTGTGGGCTCCAACAGGTGTTAAATCCCCCTGGGGCTGGCTAGTGATGACACTTAATAATTAGTAATGTTATCAGGACAAAATCTTGCTTCCAAAAGGTTTGGTGCATGCTGCCTAAAAAAGTGTGTAGAGAGTTCCCAGTGGGGTTCACAAGGTGGTGCACCCAAAGTCTCCTCCGCTCCCTGCCAGTGCTGTGGGGAAGAAAAAAAGAAAAACCAATCTTTCCTCTTCAGTCCTCTGGTGCCACCAAGTGGTGAGTGTAATTATTACACTTTTTAAAACAGGAGGCCTTGGAGGTGGAGAGGCCACGCTTACCAGGATGCTCTGAAACCTGGGACCCCATCACAGCTGTTCTGCTCCCTAATCCCAAGGGACATCACCCTTTCTGAAGAGTTTTATTCCCCAATGAGAGGGCCAATGTTTAAAAGAAAACATAAAAACGGGCATAGCAACAAATCTGTTTCTCAGTCACAGAAATAACTGCAGGAGTATAGGGAGCATATGTATGATAATTATATTTTGAGGAAATACAAGTTACAAAAATAAGGATTTCTTCAGTAGATGCCTCTAAATTTTTATCCTCATTGGATTTGTTCTTCTGAATGTTATTTTTGGATGATTTTTCTAAGACTGAACAACAGGAAGGCTTTCTCTCTCCTCGCCTCTGCCTAGTGAAAATGCTCTTATTACACTACTCAGTGTTGACATTTAGAGAAATGTAGGCTTCTAGAATTGTATGGGCTGGGATTTAGCTCAGTTGGTAGAGCACTGCTCTGCAGTCTCTGAGGTCCTGGGTTCGATTCCCAGTACCACAAAAATGGGAAGGACATGGCAATCCATTCCTGAGGCAATCCCGAAACAATAAGCCACTGAAAACCCTAGGAGAGTTGCTGTGAGTCAGACACTTGACAGCACCTAACAACAACAGGAATTGTATTACAGCTATAGGACGTAGGGCAGGTTCCAAAGTTTCTCCACAGCTTATTTTTCTCATTTAGATGATGGTACATGGTACCTCTTCTCAGCCTCACACCATTACCATGGACTTTTAACACATGCAGCACCTACCACCCAGCACCTCCCTAATCAAGTTTCCTCTAGCTTCCTTTAACAGAATTGTCTGGGGGAAAGGAGGCTCAGGAATGGGGCAAGTTACTAAGACACTGAAATATAGCGTCTGGCCCTCCCGTGCCCAGGCGTCCTCTCCTTCTAGTTGGGACACACAAGCCTAGTGGATGGAAAAGGCCACTTACTCAAGTTCATCCTCAGAGTCATAGCCTACTGGCCCTGACTCAATGGCAATGACTTCGCTCTTGGCTGGATTTTGTTTCCAGGTGCTGCTTCCTGTGGTTGAAGGAGATTCCTTTCTCTTCTTCTTCCCAAACAACTTCTTAAAAGTTTTGAATTTGGATTTTTTCTTTCCTGTACAGATTAAAAGAAAAAATCAGCAAACCCATGTGTTAATGTACAAGTCTGAGACATGCAGAGGAAGGAGAGAAAGTAAAGTTTCTGTCCCCGCATCAGTCATTCACTTCTGAAACGCCTTTTCACTGGACAGCAGCACATGGCATACCAATTTTAACACCCTCAAAATAAATCTTGATTCCTGTTTATTTGGGATATTAAAGTAAATGAGTCAACAACTCTTTGGAGTATGATCATAGAATCAAAACCCTAGCAACTTTCCTCTTACATGAAAGCAAGTTTGAATCTCTGGAATAGGCAACAATAAAAGTCCTTATGAGGTAAAGGTTAGGCAATAACTCAAGTTATTATCATTTTAAAAATGATCATTTTGCGGCGGTGGTGCACGCCTGTAATCCCAGTGGCTCTGGAGGAGGAGGCAGAAGGATCATAACCTCGAGACCAGAGGCAGTCTGCGTAACTTAGTGAGACCCTGTCTCAAAAAAGTGAAAAAAATGGGCTGGGGTTGCAGCTCAGTGGTCCAGCACTTGCAAAGCATGCAAGTGTGAGGCCCTGGGTTCAACCCCCAGAACAGAAAAAAAAAAAAAAAAAAGATCATTTTAATCACATAAACTTATAGGGTATAGTGGTAATTCAATGCATGTGTACAGTGTATAATGATAAAATCACATTTCTATCTTTAAACATTTTTAACATTTTTGATTAACACATAATTAAACATATTTGTTGGGTAAAATGTGATAGTTCAATGTTGTTGTTGTTGTTGTTAGGTGCCGTCGAGTCGGTATCCGACTCATAGCGACCCTCATAGGGTTTTCAATGGCTGACTGTTTCGGGATTGCCTTGGGAGTGGATTGCCAGGCCCTTCTCCCATTTTTGTGGTGCTGGGAATTGAACTCGGGTCCTCAGAGACTGCAGCGCAGCGCTCTACCCACTGAGCTAAATCCCAGCCCTGATAGTTCAATACATCTATATAAATATATACTGATCAAATCAGGGTAATTAACATCTCCACTTTTTAATTATTTTCTTGTGTTTGGAGCCTCAAAGCTCCTCTCTTCCAGAATTCATTGTTGTTGTTGTTGTTGTTGTTGTTAGGTGCCGTCGAGTCGGTATCTGACTCATAGTGACCCTCATAGGTTTTCAATGGCTGTTTCGGGATTGCCTTGGGAGTGGATTGCCAGGCCCTTCTCCCATTTTTGTGGTGCTGGGAATTGAACTGGGGACCTCAGAGATTGCAGCGCAGTGCTCTACCAACTGAGCTAAATCCCAGCCCCAAATTCATAAAATATATAATAGATTACTGTGAAGTATAATCACCTTATTGTGCTGTAGAACATAGAAGCTATTTCTTCTAATTTTATTTGGGTACCTGTTTTCTAACTCCCACTAGCTCCTCTTTCCTCAAACTTTCCAGCCTCTAGTTCACTACTGTATATTCTGACTGACCTTTTCTTAGCTTCTACATGTGAGAGGGGCTGGGATTTATCTCAGATGGCAGAACGCTACTCCGCACTCTCTGAGAACCCAAGTTCAATCCCCAGTACCGCAAAAATGGGAGAAGGATGTGGCAATCCACTCCTGAAGCAATCTCGAAACAATCAGTCATTGAAAACCCTGAGGGTTGCTATGAGTCCCATCCAACTCCATGGCACCTAACAACAATGAACATGAGAGACAGCATGCAGTATTTGTCTTGCTGTATTTGACTTATTTCATTTAATATAATGTCCTTCAGTTCCATTTTGCTGCAAAAGACAGGCGAAATAATCTTCCATCATGTATATATTCCACATTTTCTTTACCCAAGTTATTTAAAAAAATAATTCTCAAATACTTCATCTTGTATGGACACAACACAAGGACAATCAGAGGAGGCTGGGCCTCACTGGGAAGAGGTGGCTCACTGGAGTGCCAAGCACCACAATGAGCTAACAACTCTTGGTGAAAAAAAGGACCAAGTCATGGACATCCCCACAGTGGAAGAGGTGGTGGCCAGGCTGAGCACAGCTCCATCACACTTCCCTTCCTGTATTGTTACAATTTGCAAAACTTATTAACACTTTGTGATGGCTCCTCTGATGCTGGCTTCATTCTTATCAACAAATTCTATCATATCCAGGATGCCATTATTTCACAGCAACAGCTCAGCAAAACTGATGTCTTTCCTTCTGAATGTTTATGAGAACTGATAGTAGAAGAATGCAACATCAGAGATCACCAGGATGCTGTGTGATACATTATGGAAACATGCTAAAAAAATTCAGCTAAAATAGTAAACACTTTTATAAATGGAATTCTTTTTTAAAAGGACAGGATCTTTCATTTTATTTATGCTAATGTCCCCTTGGGAAGATTACACCATCTTGCCTTCATGGGGAGAATCACTTACGATTACTCTAGCAGGGGAAAGCAAATTCCTTTCCAAAGGGGAATTCTACAGCACAGTTTTCTTAAGGTCTAGTGGAAATTTCCTTACATTTATAATCAAAATGTTTATGTTGTTAATAGATAGCTTTCCACTCAGAGTTTATGACTCTGAAAGACTCTTAGGAGTCTTGTGCATTTGGTCAGGACACCATCTGGCCTTTACCTAGTCAACAAATTGGTAGGTGTCCCTGAAGGCTTGAACAAATATATACTCTGACTATCTCAATTGTCAGAGGTGCTGCCTATGGCACAATGGTGGGGGTAAGTGTGTGGCTACAAAGACTCAGAGTGTAACTATCGCATGCCTTTGTGCCATTTATAAGGACTAGTGAGCCATTCATTTGGTTATATTTTATTTCTTCTGCTGCTAGCCTCTGTAACTCAATTTCTTTAATGATTATAGGACTAGTCCGCCTTTTGTTGTTGTTGTTGTTAGGTGCCGTCGAGTCGGTATGCGACTCATAGTGACCCTTATAGGGTTTTCAATGGCTGAGTGCTCCGGGATTGCCTTGGGAGTGGATTTCCAGGCCCTTTTCCCATTTTTGTGGTGCTGGGAATTGAACTTGGGGCCCCAGAGACTGCAGCGCAGCGCTCTACCCACTGAGCTAAATCCCAGCCCCAGTCCGCCTTTAGACTTCTTGAATTAGTTTGATTATGTTTTACATTTCTAGGAACATATCTGTTTTTTTCAAAACTTCAAATTTACTGGTAAAAAGTGATTACTAATATTGTCTTATGGTTCCAGCACCTGCAGCATCTCTGGTGGTGTCTCCTTTCTCATCCCTGACTGTAATTATTTGTGCCACCTCCCTTCTCCTTTGTCTGCAGCCATACTACCCTGGCATCCGATCACATCTGATCTTGGAAGCAAAGCTGGGTTGGGCCTGTTTAGTCCCTGGATGGGAGACTGCCTGGGAATGCCAGGTGCTGCAGGATTGGGAGAAGGACCTGGCAGTTCACTCCCCTGAAAAAACAATCAGCCATCAAAAATGCAATGAATAGCAGAGAAGCACTGACAATAGTGCTGGGCATGGCACAGTGTCAGGCAGTGTTTCATTCTGCTGTACATAGGGTTGCTGTGAGTCAGACCTGACTCGACAGCACCTAACAACAACTTTTCTCCTTAATCAACTGCATCAGAGACTTGTCAATTTTACTTGCCTTAAAGTTTTTTGTCTTTATTAATTTTTTGTCTTTGTTAATTATCTCTACAAAATGTTTAGATTATATTTATTCTGTTCTCTCCCCTACCCACCTGTGCCTGAGATCAACCCAGGTCCTCAAGCATGTTAGACAAGTGCTCTGTCACTGAGCTACACTCCCAGCCCCAACTTTGCTGTTTTTAAAAACTTCTTGAGATGAATATTTAGCTTATTAATTTTTAGACTTTCTGCTTTTATAATACATACATTTAAGGCAATATGTTGTTGTTAGGTGCCACAGAGTAAGGTCCAACTCATAGCGACCCGATGTACAATGGAACAAAACACTCCCCAACACTGTTCCATGCCAGGCACCATGTCAGTGCTTCTCTACTATTCATAGGGTTTTCCATGGAAAATTGTTTTGGCATTGTTTCAGGAGTGGGTTGCTAGGTCCTTCTCCCATTAAGGCAATATATTTCCTTCTAAATCTGTATTAGTGCATCTACATGTTATAAAATTTCCTTTTATTTTGACTACAATTATAACTTTGCCACTTCTTTTGCCTAGTGACCACAAAGTATATGTTTTTGTGTCTTTTTATTCTTCTATTATTATTATTATTAGGTGCTGAGTTGGGTCTAATTCATAGTGACTCTCACAGGGTTTTCAAAGGCTGATTGTTTTGGGATTGCTTGCTTCAGGAGTGGATCGCCATGTCCTTCTCCTGTTTTTTGCAGTACTGGGGATAAAACTCGGGTCCTCAGAGAGTGTGGAGCAGCACTCTACCAACTAAGCTAAACTCCAGCCCTGTATTATTCTTACTTTTCTGAAACGTTATATGTGATTCATCTATTTAGTTTTAGAACTCTGATAACTTTTAACTCCTAACTGGAACAATTAATGTGATCAGTCTACCTACGCTCACTGTAATTACTGCAATATTAATAGAAACAAGTCTATTATCTTACATGTGTTTTCTAAATCTCCTTTCTCGTTTTCTTTCGGATTGATTTTTCTTTTCATTATTCCACTGCCCACTACTAGTTTATAAGCTTTATCCTTTCTTTCTGTTCTTTCAGTGGTTATCCTACAAATTATACTACACATCCTGTTACAGGATCATAGGAGGACCTTGGTCTTGTTGTTAAGTGCTGTCGAGTCGGTATCCAATCCACAGTGACCCTATGTACACTATTGTCAGTGCTTCTCTGCTATTGATAGGGTTTTCAATGGTGGATTGATTTTTGTGAGTGGGTTGCCGGGTCTGTCTCCAAAGCCTACAGTATCTGGTGTTCCTCCAACTGGTCTCCCATCCAAGTACTAACCAGGACCGACCCTGCTTAGCTTCTGAGATCTGACGGGATCAGATGCCACAGGGCTACGGCTGCAGGCAGGAGGACCCAAGAACATTTTAATCCCATTTTTATGCCCGATCATTTCCTTCTGATTATTTAAAAAACCCAAGACATTATTTCATGTTTACACAGATGTGCCCAGTTGTTTGTCATCTTCCTTTACCTTCATTTCTTCCTCAGTTTAAAACCTTGCCCTGGGAAGATTTTCCTTCTGCTCAGAGGTAGATTTCTTTATAATCTGCTTTTCTGAGGGTCCTCGGGCAGCAAATATAGGTTTTCTTTACCTGAAAATACCTTTGTTTCTCCTTCACTCCTGAGCTGTATCTTCCTAAGGCATAACTTTCTAAGTTGGTGGTTTTTCTAAGGATTTAATGAAGTTATTATTTCACTGTTTTGTGGGCAGCCCACTCCCAAAACAATCAGCCACTGACAACCCTAGGAGGGTCACAATGAGTCAGATCCAACTTGACGGCACCTAACAACATTGTATTTTTAAGAAGTCATCATTTTCTGTTGCTGTGAAAGTAACATCTCTTTTTCTTAGATTCCCTAGATCTTATTTTAAGACTTTTAATTGAGGCTTTGGCTTTCTGCAATTTTACATTGTATGGACTTACTTTTATTTATTTTTCTTGGGATTCATTGTTTGTTTGTTTTTTAAACCTGTGGATCGGGTCATCATTTTTACCAATTCCATAAAATTCTCAGCCATCTTTCCTCCCAAGGCTGTACTAAATGCATGTCATAAAGTCTTTTGCATGCCTTTATGCCTCTTGTCCTCTTTTATTGTTTTTTCATCATCCCAATCCACATTCTTCTCGTGATCTTGAGATGATATAATTTGCTGTTCAACCCGTCCATTGAAATTTTAGTCCTTATTTTTAGAAATTCGTTTGTTTTTCAAATCTACTACGTCAAATTTTAAATTATTTTAAAAACTAATTACAGTCAAAACCACTCTTTCTGGTGCACACAGCATAATGTAATTCTCCCTGCAATCAAGATGCAGAACTGAACAGAACATCAGTCCCCCAAGTTTCCTCATGCTGCCCTACCATATGTAGTCAAACCTTCTCCTTTTAAACCTCTGGCATCCACATCTGTCTTGTCTGTTCCTATAGTTTTGCCTCTTCCAGAAAGTCATTCAGATCAGGTCACAGAGTATGTCGCCTTTTGATTCCAGCTTCTTTCACTTAGAGATTCATTCATACTATGTCTGTCAATAGTTTTTTTCCTTTTTACTGCTGAGTACTACTCTATTGTACAGAAATATATATATATATATATATATATATATATATATATATATATATATCAATTGGTTGACTCATTCAACCAATTGAAGGACATCTGGGTTCTTCTCAGTTTTTAGCAATTATGAATAAAGTTGCTATTGGTTTTTGTGTAAACATAAGCTTTCATTGCTCTTAGGTGAAAACTGAGGAGTGAGAGTATATGCTTAATTTTATAAGAAACTGCCAAAATGTTTTCCAAAATGGCTGTACCATGTTGCATTCCTACCAGCAATGCATCCTTTATCAGCACTTATTAATAGTTCTTTTTAGACATTCTAATAGTTGTATAATGTGTCTCACTGTAGTTACAGTTTGCGCTGGCTAATGATATAGATATTGAACATTTATTCACGTGATTATTTGCCCTCTGTACATCTTTTTTGGTAAAGCATCTTTAAAAATATTTTGCCCTCCCCTCCCCCCGCCGCTGTTTGTGTGGTATTTTGGAGTTGAACCCAGGGACTCACATATAGTTTGAGCACTACCATTGGTCTGTAACCCCAGCCCATTATTTATTTTTTATTTTTAAGTCAGGATCTCACTAAGTTGTGCAGGCTGCCTCTGGCCTGGAGCTCACAATCCTCCTGGCTCCACCTCTTATGTAGCTGGGATTATAGGTGTGCACCATCATCCCTGGCAAGAAAGATTGACTCTTTTTCTTTGCATTGTTTTGCACTGCTGTGGACTGGCTTCATGCTTGCTAGGCAAGCTCTCTACCACTATGCTATATCCCTAGGCCCTTGCCCATTTTTAAAACTAGGTTTGTTTTCTTATTTTTGAATTTCAAATACTGTATATGTTGGATATAAGTCCTTTATCAACTGTGATTTACAAATATTTTCTGGTATGACTTGATTTTTTTTTTTTTTCCAGTTCTGGGGCTTTGAACTCAGGACCTCACACATACTTTGCAAGGGTTCTGCCTCTGAGCCGCACACCCAGCCTCTTTTAAAATTTTTTATCTTGAGACGGAGTCTCACTAAGTTACATAGGCTGCCTCTGGCCTCGAACTTGTGATCCTCCTGCCTGCACTTCCCGACTTGCTGGGATTACAGGCTTGTACCACCACTCCTGGCTTATTTTTCTTAATAATGTCTTTCACAGAGCGAGTTTTAAATTGTGATGAACTTCAATTTATGAGGTTTTTCTTTTATAGATTGAGATATCATATCTAAAAGCGCTTGCCCAATCCTAATCATAAAAATATTTTTCTTCTGTCTCTTCTAAAGGCTTTAGAGTTTTACATTTATGTCTACAATACCTTCTAAGTTAATGTTTGTATCATCCATGAGGTACAGATCAATTTTTTTTACATATTAATCTCCAGGTATTCTAGTACCATTTGTTGAAAAGACTTTCTTCACTGAACTGCATTTGCAACTCAGTCAAAAATCAGTTGACCATATTTGTATGGATCTATTTTTGGATTCTACTCTATTCTATCTATCTCTATGCATCTATCCTCTTGCTTATCCCACATTGTCTTGATTACAGTGAGTCTTAGAACCAAGTATTATGAGTCTTCCAACTTTTGTTCTCTTCCAAAATCGTTCTACCTATTCTGGTTCTTTGTTTTTTCATATAAATTTCAGAATTAGCTTGCCAATGCCTGCAAATACTCCTGAGATTTTGAGTGCTTCATATTTACCAATTTCCTCCTCAGTGTCTGGTGGGTTATTTTAAGCCAAATCCTCCTAGGCATTACTGTCATTTCATCCATAAAGATTTGGCTTTCTAAATTAAAAAGTCTCTGAAACTTCATGGAAATAAAATAAATGATTACCGGTAAATATTCCTAACAATAACAACAACATTCCTGCTAGAGAATACTGAGCTAATTATGGCCCTGAGTTTCATGTCTGACTTTTAAACAGGGCACTTTACAGACATGTTCTAACATCCCAGCTGCAGCTCAATTTGGCGAGCATTAATATCTCAGCAACCCTAAGTCTTCCGATCAATAAACATAATATCTCTCTTCATATATTTAGGTCTTTGTTAATTTCTTTAGCCAATTATTTGTATTTTTCAATATACAGATTTTGCATATATCTTGTTAGATATATACCTAGTTATTTCAATTTTTGATGCAATTCTAAATGATACCTTTTAAGATTTTAATTTTTCAATTGTTCATTCCTAGTGTATAGAAATACAATTGACTTTTGTATAATGACCTTATATTTTGCAAATTTGCTAAAGTTGTGTAAGGGTTCTGGGTACTTCTTTGAATATTTTGAGAATCCTGTCATCTGCAGTTTTATTTCTTCCTTCCATCTCTGCCTTTTCTTTCTTTTCCTTGCCTTATTTCACTGGCTGGGTGCTCTGCTACTTTCTACGGTTCCTTAGAATTTCCAGAATTTTTAAACATTTTTATTATCTTTCAAAATAGTATGCATTGCATTTTATAACATGTATTTGATAATTCTGATATGTGATGCCTTCATTGTGTGTTCTTTCTTATTTCTGCTGTGTATTAGTTTGCCAGGGTTGCTATATAAAGCACCACAAACTAGGTGACTCAAACAACAGATATGAATTGCCTCCCAGTTCTGGAGGCTAAAAGGCTGAAATCAAAGTTGTATTGACATAGGTGGTTCCTTCAGGGCTATGATGGAGAGGAATCTGTTCCATGACTTTCCCCTGACTTCTGGTAGTTTGCAGGCAATCTTTGGTTTTCCTTGGCTTGCAGATGGATTATCCCATCTCTACCTTCACATTCACATGATGCTTGCATTGGGTGCACGTCTGTGTTCAAATTTCCCCCTTTTATAAGGACAATGGTCATATTCCCTCTTTTATGAGGACACTGGTCATATTCAGTATGACTTTGCTTTAACTAATAACCTGATAATGTCACTTTCTGTCATACTGGGGACCTAAACATCCGGCTTCTGGGAGTACACAATTCAACTCATAGCATGTTGGCTCTTATTGATGATATTCAATTGCCTTATATGTCTGGTTATCATTGACTATATACTTGTCATAATCCTGAACACATTATGTTCTATAATAATTTGGAGTCTAGCTAGGTGGCACTTTCACTTAGAGAAGATTGATCTGCAAAGCACCTGAGATTATATCCAGCCTAGGAGCACTATTAAACTAAGTTCAAGAGTTGAGGTTCTCTGAATTACCCAAGTGATACAAACTGAAGTTCTCAAGCCAATGAAGGTTGGTTTACCCCTGTTCCACACCTACTCAGATTCTGGACCTCTTTGGGCTTCTATCTTATTATAGGGAAGATCTTCTACTAGACGGTCTCCTTTGTACAGAACCCACATTTTGTTTTTTCTTCTCTTCTTCTTTTTTTTCTCCATTACTGAGCAGTTTACCCCAGGGCCTCACACATGGTAGGTAAGTGCTCCACCACTGAGCTGTGCCCCCAGCTTTCTCAGTATGTTTTTTATTTTGAGACAAAGTTTTGCTAAGTTGCACAGGCTGCCTCTGGCCTCAAACTCATGATTCTTCTGCCTTGGCTTCTGAAGTAGCTGGGATTACAGACATGTGCCATTGCACCTGGAGCTCCATTCTTTTTCCTACTCTGTTTCTCACTTTCCATTCCACAGAAACATGAAAATGAAATTCAAAATTTCCAGGACTGGTAAATGATCTTATCTTTTTGGGTTACCACTTTTCTTTCAATTCTGGCCTCATTATTTCTTACTTTTAAAAATAATTTAAGCCAGGCATTGTGGTGCATGTGTATAATTCCAGGAACTCTGGAAGCTGAGGCAGGAGGATCTCAGGTTCAAAGCCAGGGGCAGACTGTATAACTTAGCAAGACCCTGTCTCAAAATGTAAAAAATAAATAAAAAATGGGTCAAAGATGCAGCTCAGTGGTATAGCACTTGCCTAGCATTAGCAAGACCCTAGGTTCAACTCCTCAGTACTGCAAGACAGAGAGAGAGAGAGAGAGAGAGAGAGAGGGAGAGGGGAGAGGAATAGTTGAAATAATGTTCTTATCTGGAATTTTTAATTTTAAGTGGAAGAGGGTTGATCTGAATACCTTAAGGTCAGAATAAATTGAAAAAAACAAACAAAAAGGAATACTTGTTTCTCTCCTTTCCTAAAGTTTATTCTTCATGATGACCTTTGTAAGCATCCAAAAGGTAGCATTTGTTGAGGTTATTTTGTAGTAATGAAACATTTATTCAAAGGGTATTTTCTTACTTGAAATAAGTAACAATTCAGTGTGCTTTTTCCTTGGCTAATCCCAGCACCACAAATGGGAGAATGACCTGGCAGCTCACTCCCAAAACAATCTGCCATTGAAAACTCTATGAATAGCAGAGAAGCACTGACAATAATGCCAGGCATGGCATAGTGTTGGAGAGTGTTTCCTTCTGTTGTACATAGGGTCGCTATGAGTCAGACCCAACTTAACAGCACCTAACAACAACAACAATCTTAAAAACCTCATTTATATTTGGGTTATTAGGTATCTATTGAAATGTGGGAGGAAAAGTAGTTCTAATGCAGCATAATAAGAAAAATTCATCTATGATATATAAAACAGTCTTTGTCAAAATTAGTGTGAGAATTTAGTGGCCAGCAACTAGGATTTAGTACTACTGGAAGCTATTCTTCCTGAACTAAATCAAAGAAAATCACTATTGGCATTTTTGACTTTTAACGAGAGTTGGAGGCCTTGGCTAACAAAATAAGTAGGAATATAAATGGCTAATCTAAAGAAAGGGCTGGGATTTGGTTCAGTGGGTAGAGCGCTGCGCTGCAGTCTCTGAGGACCCGAGTTCAATTCCCAGCACCATAAAAACGGGAGAAGGACCTGGCAATCCACTCCCAAGGCAATCCCGAAATAGTCAGCCATTGAAAACCCTATGAGGGTCGCTATGAGTTGGATACCGACTCGACAGCACCCAACAACAACAACAAATCTAAAGAAAAGGTGCATTGGGGAGATGGATGTTAATGTCAATTTCACAACTCTATTAAGACATGGACAGCAGTATGTGGATAACAGAGAACCAGTCACATAATTGGAGAAGTCTTGGAACATGCTCCGTAATGATGATTCATGGGCCTGGAATTTAGCTCAGGACAGGCTACTTTAAATAAAGGCCTCCCGAAGGAGAACAAAAGTCATGAGAGAAAGGTCAGAGGATTTTTTTTTTAGGTAATTATTTTTTTCTGAATGATCAGGTCATCCTGTGCTCTGCAAAACCTCCTGCTGATGCCTTCAGATATTCCTGGATGATGAATGAATCCACTCAGCCCCTCTTCCTTTGCTTTCAAGGCAAATGAGGACGTGTTTATGTCCAGGAAGAAGGTAATGACTTTGAAAGCCCCTAGGTCTGACAGAGAAGCAAGGGAGCACTGTGCCAAGTGGCTTTAAATAATGTGGATGCGCTCCTGTCACTGTGCAGGGACCAGGGTATCTGAACACTCTGGGGACAGAACAGGCCCTCTCCACACTGAGGGCCCCAAAGCCGGGGCTCTGTCAGCCTCTCTTCTGCCCCACAACCAAACAAAGGCTCTTTCCAGAGCTGGGGAAGCCAGGGCCTCACCTGTGCTGTCCTCCCCAATGCCCTCGGCGGCCTCTCGAAGCTTAATGTCCATCACCCTCGTGGAAATCATGTCCAGCTCACTAAAATCAGATGGAAATTTGGGTTAGAGGAACACATGGAACAGAAGTTAGCAACAAGTGTCTTGCTGGTGTGACTGCTTTTGCCCATGACCTCACCTCACACAGCCTGGGAAGACAGCGTCCAGGGCAAAGGGCAAGACGGGGCAGACCAACAACATGCCCCCAGCCCCAGGTTAGCAACCACAAAGGCATTTGTCTGATTCCTGACCCCAGCAATTTAAAGAAAAACATAGCTCAAACAAATGCTTCACTCATTTACACAATGCACATTAGGGCCTTTTTTTTTTAGAAGAATTTTCCTCAAATGATGAAAAAATATGTTTTTCTCTTATTTACTGCGGTCGGTTTAGAAAATGTAGAGAATGCAAACCATTCATAATCCCACCGACCAAGCACAACCACAATTAATGTTTTAATTTCCTTCCAATATTTTTTTCTACATAAATATTTTGTATACACAGACACACATTAGGAAGCTTGACTTCTTGTTCTTCTTACTTATACCTCCTTATTAAAATTCTTTGTAACTGTTATTTTAATGGCTACACAATATCTCAATATGATATGATATAATTATTTATACTGTTTTTTTTTTTTTAACTTACGAAAAATTCCAAGCAGATGCAAAATACAGAGAACATGTGATGAACGTAACAGATGGCTACTCCTGCTTCATCTTCACCCCCTGGGCCTGGTCTCACTATTATTTCTATGCAAATCATCTCAGATATTATTGTCATTTCATCCATGTAGATTTAGCATCTTCTTAAATAAAAAAGTCTCTAACTCTTCATGGAAATCAAATAAATGCATACTGATCCATATTCCTGTTATAGAATATTGAGCTACCTGCATTCCTGTCTCCCATAATTGACATTGAAGTAGTGCACTCTACCTACATCTACTAACATGCCATCTACCCAGAAAGCTATTTCTTACTGGGAGTGACTATGAATCTTCACATTTAAACAGGGAGACTCAACTTCACATTTACAATTTGTATACAATGAAAAAGGATGAGAGAAATACAAAGAAAATACCTAACAGAAAAAAGGAAACACAGATATGGGTCTGTACTGGAGCTGGTGCTAATATTTGTTGTTGTTGTTGTTGTTGTTGTTAGGTGCCATTGAGTTGGTGTCCGACTCATAGTGACCCTGAGTACAACAGGCAAAACACTATTGTCAGTGTTTCTCTGCTGTTCAGAAGGTTTTCAACGGCGGACTGATTTTTGGGAGTGGGTTGCTGGGTCCTTCTCCCAAGTGCTAATATTTAAGGTCTCCTTTAATGTTAATGTCAAAGTGCCCTATCCTCTTTCCTACCCAATTCCTTAATAGCTAAAAAAAAGCTTCCCTAGCATCAGTTCTCAATTTTCATATGATTTGGCATCATAAAAACATCTGGTCTTATGTGAGCTCTGCCAAAACCTCTTTATTGGAACCTCACCATATCTGCCTCATGATCATGCTATCATTATATGTAGAATGAGGGTTGGGATCTGGGAGCTGTGGCGCCTGTCTGTAATCCCAGCAACTTGAGAGGCAGAGGCAGGAGGATCACAATATCAAGGCCAGAGGCAACCTGTGCAACTTAGCAAGACCCTGTCTCAAGATAAAAACTAAACAAGGGGTTGGGGATGTGGCTCAAAGGTGGAGCACTTATCTAGCATGCATGATGCCTTGGGGTCAACCCCTCAGTACTAGAAAAGAAATGAAGGTTGGACAGAAATCGTAATTTTTCAAATCCTTCGCCACCATTTTAGGCTTGAAATAGCCTTGCTTTCCCTGTCTGTGTTCATTAACAAAATAACAGGCAGTGTGACCAAAGAGCAAAATGATTACAACAGGTCTGATCCAAAGGCCTGAGTGCTCCAGGTCACCCCCTCCACCTCCCAGATGTTGGCACTGGTCAGCAACCTCCTTATGCCTAAGCATCCTGTTGCTCAGAGATACTACAGAAAGAAGAGGAGCTACCGGAGCATTCAGGACAAGAGACAATGGAGAAGGAAAGCCAAAGGACACTGAAGGGAGGAGGAAAACAGTCAGAGGTGGTTAGAAGTCACCAACTATTAACATGGGTACCATCTGCTACGGCTGGCACCAAGATGGGGAGCAGAAGTACAAGCACTTCCATTGCTTGGATTTGGAGTTAACCGCAATGACTACAAATTATTTACTAAGAGTGCAGCACATCGTGGGAAATATCTCATTTAATCCCCTAGAACTCTGAGTTTTCTCACTTTGGAGATGAGAATGTATATTACGTTAGTTGGTTTATCAACTTGGCTGAGGAAGTGAAGCAGACACCAGCCTGAATTCTCATGCTGGCTGTACGCACAGTTCAGCGTGCACAGGTGCTTCTCAGCTATTGGGATTCAGTGATAGATGAGGCCCACGTGGGCTTCCTGCAGGTGCTGACCTAGTGAAGAGTCCTGAGCATTCCTGGAGGGGACCAAGGGAAGCTGGGCAATCCAAAAGACAGAATCTCCCAGTGAAGTGGCTCTACCTGCCAGGTAGCCCCTGCCCAGGGATCAGGCCAGGAGTCAGGGGCTGAGGGAGCTCCTGGGAGCCCATTCATTGGGTCTGCCAGGCAGTCTTATCTAAGAAGAGTTTGAGCTTGCCATGATGTGTCAAGCAGCTATTGTTGTTAGGTGCCGTGGAGTCCGACTTATAGCGACCCTATGTACAGTAGATTGAAACACTCAGTGATTTTGTGCCAGGCACCCTATCTTATTTATGTTTGAGCCCATTGTTGTAGACACTGTGTCAATCCATCTAGTTGAGGGTTTTCCTCTTTTTCATTGACCTGCCACTCTCCCAAACATGATGTCCTTCTCCAGTGATTGTTCTTTCCTGACTACATGTCCAAAATATGTAAGATGGAGTCTAGCCATCTTTGCTTCCAAGGAGCACTCTGGTTGCACTTCTTCTAGGACAGATCTGTTGGTTCTTTTGGCATCCCATGGTATGTTCAATAATCGTCTCCAGCACCATAATTCAAAAGCATCATTCTTCTCCTGCCTCCCTTGTTCAATGTCCAGCTTTCACAACCATATGATACGACTGAAAATATCGCGTGAGTCAGGCGCACCTTCGTCTTCAGTGTGACAGCTTTACTTTTCAACACTTTAAAGAGGTCTTTTGTAACAGCTTTTCCCAAAGCAATGTATCTTTTGATTTCTTGACTGCTGCTTCCACAGGTGTTGAATGTAGAGCCAAGTAAAGCCAAATCATGGGAAACCTCAATCTTTTCTCCATTTATTGTGAAGTTGCATACTGACCCAGTTGTAAGGATTTTGTTTTGCTGATGTTTAGTCGCAATCCATTACTGAAGGCTATGTTCTTTGATCTTCATCAGTAAATGTTTCAAATCCTCTTCACCTACAGCAAGCAGAGTTGTGTCTTCTGCATAATGCAGGTCGTTAATGAGTCTTCCTACAATCCTGATGCTGCGTTCTGAAAGTGCAGGAGCCCCCATTTCTACTGCATACCCTGGAGTGAGTGGATGTTCAGAGTTGCTTTTCCTGGTGTTGAATGATGTAGCTGTGATAAAGTCACATAGGGCAGAGCAGTCAGAAGCAGGTGGAGGGGAAAATGACCAAGGGAGAGGGCAGGCTCACCTATGTAGGTCCCTCCATTCTCCTCTCCACAGGCTGCTGCCAAGACCACCACCGGATGGCGAAGTGGCCAGCAGACTCACACGAGGAGGCAAAAGTTGCACACAAATGAAGGGATAACAAATAGGGCTCACCCTACGGGGAGGCTTTAGTACCAGCTCCTGTTTCATATTCCAAATGTCTTCACACTAATGAGAGTTTAACGTGGGGCAGAGGAGAAGAGCAAAGACGTGCACATCAGGCCTCCTGGGGCATCTTTACCTCAACATCTACCAGAACTGGGGCTCAGTCTCCCCATATACAACAGGGGAGAACAGCACTTTAATCCCGTGGGACCAGAGCACAGCCCACAGCAGGCCCTTGGAGAGCAGGGCTATGGGCCACTGCAGGGTGCTATTCACCAGGGGTTCCCATCTCTGCACAAACACGTCCCCAGCACACATGAATGACACACCCTGGTAGTACACAAGTGTCCATTTTATCTCATGAAAACACAGTGTCCCTGTGTAAATGGCTTACTTTGGAGTCACCGTCACCAGTCACAGGGTGGCTGACCCCAGAGCGTCCCACAGCCGGATAGACTCACACTGCTGCCAGGTAACTGATAAAACACATCCAGCATCCCAGAAAAACATCTACCCTGTGAGGCTTTCAAGGGCACAGGCAGAGAAGTGTCCCCTGCACACAGAATTCCAGGGGAAGACATCCCACAGTTGTGACAATGGAACATCCTCTCTATTGGGCCAAGTAACTTGTCCCTCTCAGCCCATGTTCCCGATCTCTAGTAAAATTCATGGAAAAGCCAAGAGAAAAACCATAGTCAGAAAGGCAAGGGGGCAAATACCCAAGATCTCTCAGCACTTCTTTGGCTTCTCATGTGAAGACAGGTCTTCTTACGAGAACTCCAACTTCAAGTTAGTCCCTGTCCCCAGCACCCCTCAAGCAGCTTCTGCCCTCCACCCTCCTGTCCCTATTTTTCTGAGAGCTGTAAATTCCAATCAAGGGAACTTATTCTTAGACTTAATCTGGACCTGAGAGGCCTCTTTGGAGGTTCTGATCAACCCACAAGGATGTCACCCCACCCCAGTCCCCCTTGCAGTGCCCAGCACTCATCAGTGTGTATCTGGATGCCCACAGAATCCAGGGGTGTCCTATTTCCAAAGGAGACTCAATGTGGAGGTGGCCTGACTCTCACTCTCTGCACCTGACCCATGCCCATAGGCTCCTTCCCAGCAGAGCTGTAAAAAATCCTACAGAAGTTTGTTCACATGAAGAACAAGAATAGATTCTAATATGGCATTTTAAAGGTTCCATCCCACTATATTTACCTACACAATACAAAGAAAAATATCTACATATTAGCTACCTACATCCACGCAGGCAATTATGGTTGGGAGCTTTGGTGTCCCCCTACACATAGGCTAATTCTTCATCTCCCCTCCAGGGTATGTCTGGACCCCTGTGGGTTCTTCATAGTGCCCTAAGCCTTTCTCTCCAAGGCTGTCTCAAGACCTTGTTGGGAGTTGTTTGCTGACCCTCCCCACTTTCCAAGACTGTGGGTTTCATGGGACAAGCCCTGTGCCTGTTATATTCACTGCTCTCTCACCAGTTCCTGGACAGTGCCCGGAGCAAGGAACTGAACCCAACACACAAACAAGACACCTGTAAACCAGAGGGGCTTCTGGGGATGAGCAGCCATGGAGATATTTGAACACCAATTCACCTAACTTCAGAGAGCTGCGCAAAGGCCCCAGCATCACTGTTCGCTCACCTTTCCCTTATCCAGCCTGAGGAAGGCATCTAATCTGTCACTCTTAGAGAAGGCTACATTAAAGAAAAAAAAGAAACAACTTTAATTTGGTGACCTTCCACCTCCCATTCCAGCACTCCTCCCTCCCACCTTCTTCCTATGCAGGGTTCTGTATCTATCCCCCTTATCTTCCCCGGGGACTCTGTACCTGCCCATCTTCAGGTCAGGATCAGCAATGGTATTATCCTCTCAGAGGTAATTGTATTTTAAGCAACAATAATGAAAGAAAGGGCTGGGGCTTAGCTCAGTTGTCAGGGTGCTGTTCCACACTTTCTGAGGACCCAGGTTCAATCCCCAGCACCACAAAAACAGGAGAAGGGCATGGCAATCCACTCCCGAAGTAATCCCCAAAAAATCAGCCACTGAAAATCCTATGAGGGTTTTCAGACTCGACTCGATGGCACCTAACAACAATAACAATGAAAGAAAATGAGTGCCAATATGAACTCTAAATTCTGAAAAAAATATCCTTCCAATTCAAGGGTGGGTTAGGCTTCTAGTAATGGAGGAATAGCCTATATAGTAAACCTAGTGTGGACAATAATGGTTAACTAAGGATAACACAGTAGATATAGTAATTTGGAGGCAGTAATGTGCAATCAAAAGTGGGTAGCATTCCATCAGTATCAGCTATGAAGGAAGGGCACTGTAGGAGGAGAAATTTGTGGGTGCAGGCTTCTGACCCAAGGAACCTTCCAGATCTGTGTGTTGTGGAGTGGCTGACACACACACACACAAAGAATGGACTTTAGTGCTGCTGGAGCAGATGGTAATCAAAGGGGACTATATCAGGAAGCAAAGAACTTCAGAGAGAGGAGCACCAAGATCTGTATATAAACTCTTTCTTGGCTTCCCAGAACTACACATATACTGGGGAGATTCCAAGGACCAAGCAGAAGGTATCAGCTGTGAAGCTGAGGGAAATGAGCTGAGATTTTTCTACTGACAGCTGCAGGAGAGACAGAGTTCATATTCTGAGGCCAGCCAAGCTGACAGTCTGCTAGAACAAAATCAACAATCTTCAGGAGAAGATAAAAGATTCCAGAGTTCCTACCATATGTCCTTCATAATGTCTACCATAGAATCAAGATTTACTAATCAGGTACAGAAACAGGAAAATGTGACTCATATAGTCTAGAGAAAAATCATTCGAGAGAGAGACCCTGAGTGACCAAATGCTCAAGTAACACATTGTTTGTTGTGGTTAGGTGCCGTGGAGTCTGATCCAACTTAGAGCGACTCTAGGGACAGCTGGATGAAACACTACCTGATACTGTGCCATGCACAAAATCCTTTTATGTTTGAACCCACTGTTGCAGCCACTATGTTTCTTCTCATTTTGAGTCATGTCATATCAGCAAAAGGAGGTCCTAGGAGCCTTACTCCATTCTCATCATTAAGGTCTACTCTACTTTGAGGAGACAACTCTTTTCCAGTCCTCTCTTGAATGCCTTCCAGCCTATGGGGTTCATTTCCTGGCACTGTATTTAACAGTGCTTCTCTGCTATTCATACAGTTTTCAGTGACTAGTTGTTTCAGGAACGGGATGCAGGGTCCTTCTCCCCAAGTAACATTGAAAGCCATTAAAGGAGCTACTAGATATATGTTTGGAGATTGAAAAGAAAAATGTGGTTGTAATGAATAAGTAGAAGAAGAATTTCAAATTGAAAGAGAAAACTTATGAAACAAATGGAAATCTTAAAGATGAAAAGTGTGATTTTAGCTGGGTGCCATGATGCATGCTTATAATCCTAACAATTTGGGAGGCTGAGGCAGGAGGATCACGGGTTTGAGGCCAGAGGCAGCCTGCACAAAAATTAAAAGTAAGTAAGTAAATAAACAAATAAATAAATAAAGGGGCTGAGGGTATGTCTCACTGGGGGAGCATTTCCCTAGCACACCTGAGGCCCTCAGTTAAACTCCCTAGTACTGAAGAAAACAACTTCTGAAATGAAATATTTACCAAATGGTCTTAACAGTTAAGTTAGAGACATCAAAGAAATTATTAGCAAAGAGACAAGGCAGGAGTTTCAGGATGGCAGTGTGAAGAACTTGGTGAAACCACTCCAAAGGAAAAAGAAAAGCCTGAGTCACACAGAATGAAAAAAAAGCAAGCAATAGAAACTGCCTTTCAGAGGGAATGGGTGTGACTCAGCAGAAAAAGCCTTCAAAGCAGGTACTATAAATATGTTCAAAGAAATACAAACTGAAAACCTGTTTAAAGAATAAAGAAGGTATGATTAACAATGGCTTGCTAAGTAGAGACTACAGAGAAAGGGGACAAGAATTATAAAAATGAACAAACTGAAAATTCTGGAGTTGAAAAGTATGTAACTAAAATGAAAACATATATTCAAAGGGCTCAACTGAAAGTTTGAGTTGGCAGAATAAAGAATCACTAAATTTGAAAATAGATCAATAAAAAGTAAATAATCTGAAGAAAAAAAAAAAGAGCAGAGCTCCAAGAAATCTGGGACACTATATGTGCACCAATATTTAGAATGAGAGTCCCAGAAGGAGTGTAAAAAGAAAATTATAGGAAAACTATTTTAAGAAATGTTGCAGTTGTTGTTAGGTGCCACTGAGTCAGTGTCTGACTCATAGCAACCCCATGTACAATAGGGAAAACAACTATTGTCAGTGCTTCTCTGCTGTTCATAGGGTTTTCAATGGTGGGTTGATTTTTGGGAGTAGGTTGCTGGGTCCTCCCATTTTAAGTAATAGTAGATGAAAACTCATATTGGATGAAAAACAAGCTACATGTCCAAGAAAATCAATAAACTCCACATAAAATAAATGCAAAGAGATCTGCACCAGACACATTATAGTCTAAATGTGAAAGCTAAATACAAGGAGGAAAACTTGAAAGCAGCAAGAAAAAAAAAGATTTATGTACTTTGGAACCACAATGAAATTAACAGCTAATTTCTGATCAGAAAAAATAGAGGCCAGAAGGCACTGGGATGACATATTCAAAGAGGCAAAAGAAAATACTGTCAGCCAAGAATCCTATATTCAACAAGCCTATCTTTAAAAAAAATGAAGGCAAACTAAAGCTATTCAAGATGAAGACTGAAATGATTTCTTGCCTGCACATTTACCTCACCATTGTTGTTGTTAGGTGCCGCCGAGTCGGTATCCGACTCATAGTGACACTCATAGGGTTTTCAATGGCTGACTGTCTCGGGATTGCCTTGGGAGTGGATTGCCAGGTCCTTCTCCCATTTTTGTGGTGCTGGGAATCGAACTCGGGACCTCAGAGACTGCATCGCAGTGCTCTACCAACTGAGCTAAATCCCAGCCCGTTACCTCACTATACTAAAGGAAATTCTTCAAGCTTAAAACAACACTAGACAGTTAACTTGAATCCACACACAAAAAGAAATCATAAAGCATAAATAAAAATAATTTTTAAGGAAATTATAAAAACAATAGTTCTCCTTTTTTCTCTTAATGGATTTAAAAAGCAACTGTATAGAATAATATAAAAGTTGTATTATTGGGACTATAACATATAGAAATGTAACCTATTTGATAATTACAACAAAATGAAGAATGTAGGAATGAAACTTTTGCATTGTATATTTTTAAAACTTTGTCTTTTCCTGATTTCTCAACGTCTTCAGAAATAGCCTGTAAACATCCAGCCCAGGCAATCACCAGCACCAGTGTGATAAGGCTGGACTATGCAACAAATTCCCCTCTTGCCACCCCTTGACCATGACCAGGTGACATTCAAATGGACCAATAAAATCCCCTCAACCCTCTCTTGGTGTACTCTTCCCTGACCCCCATAAACACACTTGCCCATGGGGTCCACACTCCCCACCTGCTTAGTTAGGCCTGCTCTCTAGGAGTGCTTCCATATGACCTTGGACATGGAGTAGTATGCCATACTTTCTTCTTTAGAACTTGTAAGTATAGTAAGTCCTGATGTCACATGTCTCTCCAAGTGTAATTTCCAAGGGTATGTTGGAATGATCCTTAAAACCCCCACAGGAGGGATTTACTATCCCATTAACAGCACAAACACATGGGAGTAAGAAAATGATATCAAATTGTAACTTGATGCACAGGGCAAAAGAAAAACAATATTAGTAAAAGAAGAAGATTAATATGTTTTTACAAGCTCTCTGTAAATATATTTTTATTCTTTTATTCTCAGCTTCTTTGAAAGATAAAAAATTGTATAAAGGTGCAATTATTAGGTTTGTAACAAATATAAAGGTAATATATGCAACAATATGGGAGAAGGATGTGGCAATCCACCTGTAGAACCAATCTCAAAACAATCAACCATTGAAAACCCTATGAGGGTTGCTATGAGTCGGACCCAACTTTATGGCACCTAACAACAACAACAACAACATATGCAACCATAATAGTATAACAAAGGGGGGAGGGGGTGCAACTATAAAAGAGGATTGTTTTTATGTCTTACAGAACTAAGTTAGTATAAATCTTAAATTGGTTCTGATATGTTAAGATGTATATTTTAAAGCCTAGATTAAGCACCAAACAATAACTGAAGAAAATACAGATAAAAATCAATAAAGAATTAAAATGAATGGCTAGGTGCGGTGGTGCACACCTGTAATCTGATAGACTCAGGAGTCTGAGGCAGGAGGATTGTGAGTTCCAGGCTAGAGGCAGCCTGTGTAACTTAGTGAGACCCTGTCTCAAACTAAAAAATAAAAAAAAAATAAGATGGGCTGAGGTACAGCCCAGTGGCAGAGCATTTGATATGTGAGGCCTTGGGTTCAACCCCGAAGGACCACAAAATTAATTAATTAATTAATTAAAATAAAGTATAATGTATGCTGGAAGCCAGGGGTCATGGAACATGCTTATAATCTCAGTGATTTGGCAAGTGGAGACAGGAGGATTGTAAGTTCAAGGTCAGAGGCAGCCTGTGTAACTACAGGAGACTCTCACTCAAAATAAAAAGTAAAAAAAAAAAATAGGCTTCGGGTGTAGCTCAGTAGTAGAGCACTTGCAAAGAATTCATGAGGCCCTGGGTTCAATCCTCCAGTACAGCAAAAAATAAATTAATAAAATAAAATAAAGTGTACGCTATGCAACAGCCATGTAGAATAAAGAGAGGAAGTAAAGAAATAAGAGAGGAACAAAGCACTCATTAAATAAAGAAAATAAAAGGTAAAATGGCACATTTAAATCTAAACATATCAATAATGATATTAAATACAGATTGGTCACTCAAAAGATAGTAAGACTAAAGAAAACCCAAGATTCAAGCATGTGCTGTTTATCAGAGACTCACTTTTGTTTCATTGATACAAATAAAAGTAAAATAAAAGAAAAAATAGTTCAACTAACTACACCTAACTTAAACCTATAGGCCACCCCACCAAATAACAGAACACATAGCCTTCTTAAGATCCCATGAAAAATTCTTTAGGATATAATACTGATAGGCCATAAAACAAGCCTAAATCCACTTAAGGGGTTGAATTAAAGAAAATATGTTTTCCCATAATAATAAAATTAGAAAAAAGAGAAATTGGGATAAAATTAGAAAAAAGAGAAAGCAATTTGGAAAAGTCATATATATGTGGAAATTAAACAACACAGTGAAATGATCAATGGTAGGCTGTGTTAATATCAGAGAAAACTGATTTTGAGGAAAGTTGTTACTAGAGATAAACAGGGTCATTTTATACAGATAAAATGGTCAATCCATTAGGAAAGTATAAACATAGATACCACCTTAAAGCAGAACCCAAATATACCTGAATCAAAAACTAACAAAATAAAGAAAGATGATTCACTATACTAGTTGGAACTTCAATAACTGGTGGTCTTAACTTTCAATAATGACAAGAATAGATAAGCAGGAAATTAACAATGGCATAAAACTATTATTGTCAAATTTTCTCTCTCCCTTCTATCAGTTTTTGACCCAAAATGGTAAAAATGATATTGAAAAATAAGAATAAAGATGAAATATTCACACTTTCCAATTTTAAAACTTAGTACAAAGCTACAGAAATAACTACACCAGTAAACAGACAGACATTCAAACATACCAATAAAACAGAAAACCATGTCCAGAAATAAATGCATAGTAATACCGGGGGATGCCAAGACACTTGATTATCAACAGGGATGCCAAGACAACTAACCGGCAGAGAGAAATAGCCTTTTGAAAAAATTGTTGACAAGTGGACATCAACATGCAAAAAATAATTTGTACCCTTACTGCACACTATACATAATAATTACCACAAAATGGATCACAGACTTAAATATAAGTGCTAAAATTATAGAACTCTTAGAAGAAAATAGAAGGCAGTCTGTGAACTTAGGTTAGACAAAAATTACTCAGATGTGACACTCAATACACTGCACACCAAAAGGAAAGGTAGATAAGTTTTAACTTCATCAAAATTATAAGTTTTTGTTTCAAAGTACTATCAAGAAACAATAAGGATAATTCATAGACTGGGAGAAAATATATTCAAATCATGTATCTGCTAAGGGATTAGTATCCAGAATATATAAAGAATTCTTTTTTTTGTGTGTGTGGTACTAGGGGTTGACCCCAGGGCCTTGTGCTTGCATGCTCTGCAAGTGCTGGACCACTGAGCTGTACCCCCAGCCCATTTTTTTACTTTTTGAGACAGGGTTTCGCTAAGTTACGAAGACTGCCTCTGGTCTCGAACTTGCAATCCTCCTGCCTCTGCGTCCCCAGCCGTTGGGATTACAGGCATGCGCCACCAGTGCCCAACTCAGAATATATAAAGAATTCTTATGACATTATTTAAAGCACCCTATATAAAGACACCCTATTTAAAAACAGACAAAAGTTTTTTAATAGAAACTTATACAAAGAAGGCAAATGGATGGCTAATAAGCACATGAAAAGACGCTCAACACTATTAGTCATTAGGGAGCTGCAAGTCAAAACCACAATGAGATTCTACTTCACACTTACTAGAATGGCTATAATCAAAGAGAAAGACAAATGTTTGAAAGGGTGTGAAGTACTGGAACCTTCAGTGATTATAGTTGAAAATATGAAAGTTGCAGTCACTTTGGAAAAATTTTTTAGCAGTTCCTCAAAATATTAAGCATAAAATTACCACATGGTCCAGCAGTTCAACTCTGAGGCATCCACCAAGAGGAAACAAAAAAACATTATGCCCATGGAGGGTTCTGGGAAGATGTTAAGAGTAAAAAGCACCAGGAATCTGTTTCCTCAACTAGACAATTACACTGGCAGAACTGTCTGATACAACTATTTTGGAACTCTGGAGAAATTTAAAATCTTGCAACTTTCAGGAGAAGATTTGGAAGGTAAATTATGCTTAATTTCTGTCAATTTTAGCCCTTAGCACAGTATCAGCTAACTCTTTCCCAAGTCCCCAGCCCTATGGCAAGAAACCACATACGTGTTCCAGGAGTGGCTTATCCATGGTTTGCAAGAGCCAGAAAGGGCAAAAAGGACTCTGTCTTCCAGATACTGGGGATCTGTGCTTTGATTGTTGCTTCTGACCACAAAGGTACAAAAAAGAGGCAGGGACCATTGTTGTTGCATCTCCTTCCATTATTGCAAGATCCCCAGGCCCAGGTGAATTCTGGGGTATTTAATGGGTCAGCACCTTTCCCCCATGCCTTCACTCTTCTCTTTGCTCCTTCTGAGAGCCAGACATTAAAGACTAGGCCATTCAAAAACACCCACATATAAGGGAAAATGAGAAAGTCACTATGCATGTCCAGTGAAAAGTATAGGCTCAGAAAAGACCTGAGAAGGCCTTAATTTTATACCTCAAACTGATCACCAGTATAGAGACAGACAATAATAATCAATTAAACAAATTAATGGCAAAAACAAAAACAAAAACACCAAACAAGGAAACAAAAAAAACCAAAACTACTCCCCACACAAATCAGCAAACTCTGGAGAAGGAGAGAATGTGATTTACCAGATTAATAGTCTAAAATGCCCAGTTTTCAACAACAATAAAATCACCAAGGATACAAAGGAACAGGAAAGCATGGCCCATTAAAAGGGGGAAAACAAAACAAAACAAAACAAAACAACAACAACAAAAAACCACACAAACTGTCCTCTGAAAGAGACCTGATGGTGGATATACTAGACAAAGACTTTAAAAAAAAATCTTAGAGATGCTCAAAAAACTAAAGGAAGATGTGTAGAAAGTTAAGAAAATGATGTATGGACAAAATGTAAGTATCAATAGATAGACAACATAGGAAGGGAAATAAATTCTGGAGATGAGAAGTACAATGACTTAAATGAAAAATTCATAAGAGCAATTCAAGGGCAGATTTGAGCAGGCAGAATAATCAGAAAACTTGAAATAGGAATACGGAAATTATTGAATCTAAGGAACATAAAACTAAAAGACTTGGGAACAGTAAACAGAGCATAAAAGACCTGTGAGATACCACCAAGTGGGCCGAGATATGCATGTGAGAGTTTCAGGAGAATGGAAGGAGAGAAATAGGCAAAGAGAATATCTGAGGAAATAATGGCTGAAAACTCCTCAAATTCAATGATGGAAATAAATATAAACATCCAAGAAGCTTAGGGAAATTCAAGTAAGATGAACTCAGGCCCACATTAAGACATGTTACACTCAAACTATGGAGAGACAAAGACAAAGACAGAATCTTAAAAGTGGCAAGAAAGAAATGACTTGTGACTTACAAGGGATTCTCAATAACATTGTCATCAGATTTTTTCATCAGAAACTTTGGAAGCATGAAAGTAGTAAGCTGATATATTCAAAGTGCTTAAATTAAAAAAGAAGGTCAATAAAGAATCCTATATCTGGAAAAACTCTCCTTCAAAAGTGAGGGAGAAATAAAGACATTATTAGATAAATAAAAGCTGAGAGAGATCATTACTAGAACTACTAAAGAAATACTAAAGAGTCCTGTAAGATGAAATGAAAGGATGTGAGACATGAACCTGAAGTTATATGAAGAAATAAAGGTTTCAATAAAGGTAAACACATGGGAATTATAAAAGTTAGTATTACTGTAACAATGATTTGTAACTCCACTTTTTATTTTCTACATGACTTAAGACACTAATTTTAAAAAAATTAATTATCAGTCTGAAAACTAGTACTATTGTAACTTTAGCTTATAATTTCATATTTTATTTTTTACATTATCTAAGGGACTAATGCATTTTTTAAATTATTAATTTATGTTTTTGGACACTGTACAAAGGTGTAATTTTGTGGCATTAACAACAGAAAAGGAGGAGGAAAGGAATATAAAGGATCATATATTGTATATTACTGTTGATAAGCTGGTATAAATCCAAATTTGAGTGTTATTAACTTTAGAATATCAAATGTAATCTTCATGATAATAAAGAAAATAGCTACAGAATATGCATAAAAGAGAATGAGAAATGAATTTAAGCATTTTGCTATTTAAAAAAACCCTGAAAACACACACACACAAACACATCAATGTGTGAAATGAGGGATTAAAAAAACTATATGGCATCTATTGCCAGGCACAGTGGCACATGCCTGTAAGTCCAGTGACTCAGCAGGTTGAGGCAGGAAGATCTTGAGTTTGAAGCCAATGCAGCTTTAATAATTTAGCAAGACTCTATCTCAAGATAAAATGGGTTGGGGTGTGGCTCAGTGGAAGAGGGCTTACAAAGCATGTGTGGGACCCTGTGTCCCCCAGGTAAAATCCTTGTTAATAAAACAAGGATCAAAGTGACAGAAGTAAGCCCCTCATGAGTCAGCTTTAAAACTTTTAGTATGATAATTCTAACATGCTGCAGCAAGGATGACTAATTTGAAATAGGCCAACCACAAAAAGAAAAATACTGTACAATTACACTTACATGAGGCACTCAGAGTACCAAAAATCAAAGTCAGAATACATAACAATATGGGCAAGGGGCAAGGGGAACAGAAGACTGGGGAGTTATTTTTAGTGGGTACAGAGTTTCCGTTCTGCAAGATGCAAAGAGCTCTGGAGATGGATGTGGTTGTAATTGCACAACAGTCAAAAGGTATTTAATACCACTGAATTGTATACTTTAAAATGGTTAAGATAGTAAACTTTATGTATACTTCATCCCAATAAAAATGAAAAAAATGTACACACAAAAACTTGTTTGGCCATGTTCATAGTAGTATTGTTGTTGTATTAGGGAAAACTTAAATCAAAATAAAATGCCATAATCTTTGCTTAAAATGTAACTACTGAAACTTGATGTTACAGACTTGTTAAATTTATCTTGCTGTGGAGGAAAGACTTACATTCCACCCTGTTAGTTACCTCCTATCTTCTTGCCCCATATCTGCATATTTCCATGGCAATTATCTTAGTTCAGTTAAAAGTTCTGCCTAATCCACTTGAGGATGGTCTCCTAGGTTGTGCACATGTGGTTTCAGCTGATAACCCCTCTGCTGTACTATATAACCCTCTGCTGTAAACTATATAACCTGTAAACTATATAACCAAATGCACACCTGTTTACTCTGCTGTAAACTATATAACCTCAGAAAAATTAGAATTCAGGGTCAGTCCTAAGAGGACCTGTTTCCTGCAGCTGACCTTGCTAGCAATAAAATTTTCTTTGTTTTACCCAACTCCTCAGTCTCTTGGAAGTTTTTTAGGTTTCCCTTGCTGCAACAGTTGTTGCTAGATGCTATTGAGTTGGTATCCGACTTATAGCGACCCTATGTGCTACAGGTAAAAACAGTATTGTTACTACTTTTCTGCTACTCATAGGATTTTCAATGGCAGATTGTTTTTTTCAGAGTAGGTTGCCAGGTCCTTCTTCTAAGCCTATAGCATGTGGTGTACCCAGGGCGTCTCCCATCCAAGTACTAACCAGGCCTGACCCTGCTTAGCTTCCAAGATCTAACAAGATTGGACAATGCAGGCTAATAATAAATGGAAATAGCACAAATGTCTATTAATGTATATATTAAAAATGTGTTACATATCCATAATGGAATATTATTCAATAAAAAAAGGAGTGAAGTACTGATACCTACTATAGTCTGGATGAATATTGAATACACAAAGTGGAAAAAGTTGGTTGTAAAAGATCACGTGCCTGCTGCTGTACCACTGTGGCATCTGATCACATCAGATCTCGGAAGCTAAGCAGGGTCGGGCCTGGTTAGTAGTTGGATGGGAGACTGCCTGGGAACACCACATGCTGTAGGCTTGGGAGAAGGACCCAACAACCTACTCCTAAAAAACAATCAGACATTAAAAACCCTATGAATAGCAGAGAAGCACTAACAATAGTGTTTTGTCTGTTGTACATACGATCACTGTGAGTCGGACACCAGCTCAATGGCACCTAACAACAACAACAACAACAACAAAAGATCACATACTGTGTGATTCCACTTATATAAAATATCCAGGATAGGCAAATCCATACACAGAAAGTTGAATCAAGGTTTCCTGGAGTTAGGGAGAGCAGTGTTGGGGGAAGGTAGAGGAATGGGAAGTGACTACAAATGGGGACAAGGTTTCTTTTGTGGGAGATAATATTGTAAAATTAGATTGTGTTCATAGGTACACAATATTTAAAACCCATTGACTGTATACTTTAAACAGATGAAGTATATTGTATGAAAATTATGTTAACAATGTTGTTGGGGGGGTTGTCACCAGAAAATAAAAAGAAGATGAAGGACAGGCATTTTCAGAAAAGAAGACTTGACACAATGTTACCAATTAACACTAAAACAAGTATTAGAGGAAGAAAGAGATAATATGGGATAGAAGCCTAGAGATTCAGGCAGGAATGAGGAACCATAAACATGGATGAATCCAAACATTAAGGAGATGTGGTAGACCCAACCAGGGACCCTGGGCATAGCTGGTGGGAACATGAGCCTTGGCCCTACTCTCATTTCTCTACAATGCTCCCCATTTCCTCCTAGCCCTGGGTCTTTGTATGTGCTGTTCCCATTGTGGGAACATGACATTCTCTGCCTATCTGCCCCACTTTGGTCTCACTAATGACTGGATGGCTAACAACAGCAATTCCTACTCATCCTGCAGATTTCAGCTTCAACTCCCTTTTCCCAGAAAGAATGATCTGCCCCTCAAGATGAGTTAGGCTCTCCTGCAATAGACTGCAAGAGCCTCTACACCTTTTGATCACAATATATACCTGTCAGTTGATCATATATATTTATGTTTATGTGATTCTTTAATCCAGTCCCCCACTGCAAATGTACACCTGCTTACATTCCCTATACATTTAATCAACTCTTCTGTCTCTTGGGGAGAAAGATGAAAATAAATTATGACTTAACTATTGTTCTCTAGTGAGTCACGCCAAGATCTGCCTGCTCCTTTTTTTAGAAAAATAAGTTTCACATTATTGAAGCAAATAGAATGTGTAATGCTCACAAAGTTCCTGTGAGAAATATCTGTTCAAAAACAGTACCAGCTTGTACTTAATGGTATTATTATCCTCAAGAGCAGAGAGATTGATGGCTGTACCCACCACACAGAGGCAGCCACATGGAGATCAGATCTCACCACAATCAACTATCTCTCCCTGAAGGTGCCAGATGACCTCCTGCTCTAAACCAAACTCCTAACTTTGTGAAAAATGTACCCTGTCCATCTGTCAGGAAGAATGAAGGCAGCCAGGGATAGATCTGTGTTGGCATGGGAGAGAAAAAAAAGCAAAAGAGTCTCATAAGCAAGGGGCTGAAAGCAGAGAATATGCAAAGTCTAAGTAATAGAACTTTAAGCAGAACAAGAAGAGAGAGTAAAGGAACTTATTGGGTGGTCAGTTTAAGTTCCTCCACATCTCATAACTTACGTTCATCATTTAAAATAACTAAAATAAATCTTGGCCTAGAGAAGTAAGTCAGCCCATAAAACTGAAGACTATCTCTATGAAGAAAGGCAAGAGGTACCAACATGTCACTGCTACATGGCAGGAGCTCCATAAACAGTGTCTAATGAATGAATGAATGAATGCATGAATGAGCTAATGAACCTCAGGCACTTTCCAGTAACATTTGTGTGATGAAGGAATCACCTGCTATGAAAAGTGATGGTTTCAAATATCCACCCACAATTCCCAAGGTCACCTAGCACTCCGAGGTCTCCAGCAAGACTACATTTCTTTAGCTTGAGTCCTTCTTGACAACTGCCCCCTTTGTCTACAGGCATACCACCCTGGTGTCTGATCCCCTCTGATCTCAGAAACTAAGCAAAGTCGACCTCATTAGTCGTGTGGGATACCTGGTGCTATAGGCTAGGGACAAGGACCCGGCAGCCTACTCCTAAAACAATCAGCCACTGAAAACCTATGAATAGCAGAGGAGCACTGACATAGTTCCAGGCATGTCACAGTGTCAGGGAGTGTTCTGTTCTGTTGTACATAGGGTTGCTATGAGTTGAACCCAACTCAATGGCACCTAACAACAACAACACTGCCCCCTTTACACATCACTTACCCTGTAGCTGAAGTCTGATGGGCTCTAGGGAACCCTCAGTTTAAGAGTAAAAGTATATGGATGCAGAGGAAGACCTTGCTTAGAGGCCTTGTTTGCTACATCTGGCTTCCCATTGGCCACGGGCCCAGCAGGGTAGCAAGGGCCATTGAAGGCATCTATAGAGAACGGGGCAACAGGCCACAACACTCTGGGATGTTTCTTTCCCACAAGCTCAGCCATCCACAAGGTAAACAGCATCATTTATAAACATAGGCTCTTATATAAGATAAACTATGATTTTCTGAAAATATCTTATGTAACAGTTGGCTTAGTGGTATTCAGTGTCTTTATAAATGGTCAGAATAAGTTACTTAGCTACGAATGTGTATGGCTATGTTGTTGTTGTTGTTAGGTGCCCTCAAGGCATGTCCAACTCCTAGCAACCCTCACAGGGGTTTCCATGACTGATTGTTTCAGAATCGCTTCAAGAGTGGACTGGCATATCCTTCTGTTTTTTGCGGTGCTGGGGATCAAATCCAGGTCCTCCGTAGGTACAGAGCAGCACTCTACCCACTGAGCTAAACCCCATACGCAAATCTCTGTTCATGTAGGCAGCCTAGGCCTATACAAACACACTGAGTGAAATCCACGTGTCAGACGGCAATGCACGACAGCTTTCACAAGAGCAACCTGTGGGGCTGGGAGAACGGCTCAGTCAGTGGTTGAGTGCTTGCAAAAAGGACACATAAGGCCTCAGGTTCAACTCCCCAGTACCGCAAAAAAAACAAAACAAACAAACAAAAAACACAACAGCAACCTGTTTTGCCTCATCTAGAGATGAATGTTTACATATGAGATTTGCAAAACACTAGTTTGGACACTTTCAGGTTATTAGAGTAAAAAAAAGATCTATTAGAGACTTTTATAATACCATTACTTCAAAAATAGCTTCAGAGCTTCAAACTTCACAACCCTATTTTAGAAATTCCATTTGCATAATTTGGGGGGAAACAAATTCGTTCTAATGCTGGGGAGTATCTTGCAAAGATGTCATTTAACTTGGAAACTTTCAGTCTCAGTGTACGATATGTATCTGGTGCTGACTGCTGAACACATGCAACAAAAAGGACCCTAGAGTCCAGGGCACAAGGAGAGTTTTACATGGGCTGGCTTCTTTTCAGCTTTATGAGTTTATTAAGGCAATACATTCTGCTCCAAGTCCTAGAGCGTCCCCTCCCCCTGCCAGGATGCAGGTGGGTCCTTCCAAAGATGCAATAGCAATTTCCCAAGACCATCCACTCAGCCCAGGGGATGGGCAGATGTAACAATCATCTGGCCTGATGAAGGGTGCCACACTGGGAATTTTTCATTTGGGGTATGACATACAATGTGTTTATTTATGCTGAGCAAATGTATTTAAGTCAAGCCATAGCTCTTCTTCCCTCTGCATCCCCGTGCACAGAATTAAAATTCACTGGGAGCCAAACACCTTCCAGGGATAAGGTCACCAGCAGCAGGGCGTGGTAGCTGTGTGCATGGTCACCTTTCTCTCCTGTCCAGGATCTCAGGCAGAATGTCTGTCATGGCTGTATCTATCATCTGGGAATAAATCCTTTGGTGCTAAGCTTTAACTAATAATTCCAATGTCCTGTTACATTGCCCTCTGGCTGCCCTCCTTCACTCAAAGTGTATCAACTATGCCATGTAGATCCATTTCCCTGCCTTCCTACCCTGACCCCTCCTTCCCTTCTCTCTCCTTCTCCCTCTCTCTCTGCCCTCTCTCTCTCTCCCTCTCTGTCTCTGCCTGTCTCTCTCTTTCTGATTATGTGTGTATGTCTTAAAAGAAACAAAGGAAATCATTACTTTGCTCAAAAATTCATACAATTGGAGAAAGAGAATAAGGTCTGTATGGAAAAAAGTCACATAAACATTCTAGAACTCAAGACACTTGATGCTGAAGGTGTAGGCTTAGCCCCAGGCATGGTGACTCCCCCACCTCCTGCCCTGGCAATGAGAGCTGTGGCCTCCCCTTCCTTGACCGCCCCCCCCCCGCCCCCCTCTTGCTCTGGAGGCCCACCTGGGGTCAGGCCTGACGCACTGGTAGAAGGCAGCCATCTTCCCGAGCGTTCTGGGAGCCTCTGGCTCTCTCATCCTCCTGGAAACTAGCAGCAGGAAGAAGAGTGAGTCTCCCAGTCCTGCGGGAGCCTGCGGCTCTTGGAATGCCACTGGGCGCTGATCACAGCCCTTGTCCCCGTCTCCCCCAGGAGCTCCACAGAGCCACGAGGAAGTGGGGCGTCTGCCAATCCCACCGCTCGCGGACAGGTGTGCGTGCAGGCACCGGGCAGTAAAAGCTAACTGAGAAACACACACACTTCCTTCTTCCACTCCAAGCCCCAAGGGCCAGGAGTGGGGGTGGCTTGACTCCTCAGGGAGTTGGTCCGGAGTCGTGTCACCTGCCTCCCTGTGACTGGAGTCACCGCTGAACTGCTGAGGACAAAAGACAACAAACTGGGGCTGTGTTTTATTGTGCTCACCATGGAAGCAGGCCCAGGGCGAGGACAGGATGAAGCTGCACTCCCCACTGGAGGAAAGGCAGACCCCGAAAGAAACAAGATCTAATGCGGGGGGTGGGGTGGGTGGGTGGGGGTGGAATCTGAAGCCGACTCAGAGTTCAACACACCCAAGCCCGAGGGCTCTCCTCTTTCATTCCAGTGCCAAAATGTACTTGGCCCTCCCCACCCGCCTTGATATACGCCAGCTTCCTGCACAGCGAGGGCTATTTTGAGGGGGTGGGGGACATGCCAGTCTCTGCCCATCACTGCCCTTACATACTGGCTCTGTAACTTTCATTTTCTTTTCTTTTTTTTTTTCAAAGTCCACTTGGGATCCTAGATATGTTTTGTGAACTGCTTTCCTGGAGCCTTCTAGCCAGATACCTGCTTTCCCCACCACCTGTGACCCTGACAGGATCCCTGGCTGGAGACCACACCTGGCAGGTGCCCAGGCCACGCCCCCCAGGAGAAATCACCAAGGAGGAGCCTGCCTGGCAAGGCTCCCCAGCTTCTCCACGTGACAAAGCCAGGAGCCTGGTGACATCCTCTCTGACTACCTGCAGCTGCAACTTCAAAATAATAGACTCCTGCAGCCAGCACCGCAACTGCACCTGACTCAAGTTCATCCCAAGTCTGCTGGCTGCTGGCTGGCTACAGTCAGTGGTTTCCAGGCAACGTCTGAAGTGCTGACAAAACCCTGCGGCAACCAATGGGAGTAACTCTGTATATTAATACCCAGGAGTAGGCAGGCAGCACGGGGACTTATGAGGGTGGTTCTAAAAAAGTTCTAGCTTGCTTTTCTGTCTTCTGAAATTCAATTGTATTCAGAGTTCTAGTCAAATGGTTTACAATGTAAAGAAGAAAGCATAACAGGTAGAGTCAATGGTAACAAGAGAAAGCAGTCACCGAGCACTCTGAGGGTAGTTTATACCGCCTCACCTTTCTATGGGGTTAATGTCTGCATGGGGTCAGCATCTGCAGGTCCACTGCCTCCACAATGGCAGGATGACAACTGTCACCAACCCTTCCACCACTGCCGGGAAGTCCCCTGTCTCCTGGGAGGAACTCAGGGGTCTGTGCCACAGAGTGGATTATTGAAGGCACAGGCACGGGGGCTCAGAGCTGATATTTCCAAGGAGCAGTCCCAGCTGGCAACCTTTTTGCCAGTGGCATGAACAGACCAAACCCTATGAGACCCTCAGGGGCAGTTCCATCCTACTGAGTCAGCCACATTGAGTTTGGAGGCCACCTTGGCCACTTGCTTTGGTTTGCTCCAGAGTGTAACCTGCCCTTCCTCATGAGGTTCAAAAGTGCTTTGTCATTGTGGTGATTCAGCATCCAGAATGGCACCCAGCATGAAGTGGCCCAATGCCCCAAAAGGGTGGTGTCGCATCTCATGGCTGCACTGTTAAATGCCCAGGGACTGTGGTGGTCCTTAAGAGTAGAGAAGCCAGATGAGGTGCAGGCCCTGATGCAGCCCACCCCAGCCCCACATAGTTTTAAACACTTCCCACTACCACCCCTACCTTCTTGGCATGTTCTCTATAGCACGGATTGCACATTTTACATGTCTGCACAGTTATAAACAAAGCATTCAGGAATTTCCTTTCTTTGTCCTCTTTTTGCAGTGCCCAAACCATAATGTTGCCTGCAGTGGTAGCCCTGTGGCATCCGATCCCGTCAGATCTCAGAAGCTAAGCAGGGTTAGGCCTGGTTAGCACCTGGATGGGAGACCACCTGGGAACACCAGAAGCTGTAGGCTTGGGAGAAGGATCTGGCAACCCCCTCCCAAAAATCAATGCCATTGAAAACCCTATGAACAGCAGAGAAGCACTGACAATAGTGTTTCCCCTGTTGTACAGAGGGTCGCTATGAGTCGGATACCGACTCGACGGCACCTAACAACAACAACAAACCATAATGTACTTGGGACATGAGAGATCCAAACAACAAAGCTGACAACATCCATTTGCATCTATTAAAATGCAACTAAAAACAGAAAATCAAAACGTAAAAAAACTAAGGGCTTCATGATCAGACCTCTGTCTCAGTCCACTTTCTATGGCTGTAACTGAATACCACAGACTGGGTAATTAATAAAAAATAAGGGCTGGGGTTGAGCTCAGTTGACAGACTGCTGCTTTGTTTTCTGAGGACCCAGGTTTGATCCCTAGCACCCCAGAAATGGGAGAAGGATGTGGCAGTCCACTCCCTAAACAATCCTAAAACAGCCATTGAAAACTCTATGAGTTGGACACAGTTGGATGGCACCTAACAACAACAACAACAAAAGGCTTATACAGCTCATGGTTCTACTGGAAGGTCCATGGTTGAAGGGCTGCATCTGGTGGGGGCCTTCTTATTGGTGGAGACTCTCTGCAGAGTTCCCAGGGAGTACAGGGTATCACATGGTAAAAGGAGCACATACAAGACAGAGAGCCAAATTGGTTATTTTAACAGGTCCACTAGAGGTAACCCATTAACTCATGAATCTATGAATGGATTAATCCATTCTCCTTAGCTGCTCCCATCTCTTAATAGCTCACAATGGAGATTTAAATGTCAACTTGAGTTTTGGTGAGAAGATTCAAACCATAGTAACATCCATAGCCCCTCTCCCCTACCCCGGTTCATTTTATTCAAAGAACTGGAATGAAGAACCAGGTCTTGGGTGATTTCTATTCATTCTCATCTAATGCTCACAGCCACCAGATATACCAGTGGAAAATCTCCATTTTGCAGGTAAAGAAAGAGAGGATCTGCAAGGGTAAGCAAATTGTCCAAAGTCACTGAGCAAAGTGGAAAATCTGATACTCAAATCAAGGCCTGTACCTTGCCCAAGTGTGAGCCTTTCCCCTGATGGCAGCTTCCTTCTAAGAAATCCAGGCCAAGAGTCTGAGGGATGGTCAAGTTCCATTCCTTCTGGTCTGGCAATTTGGCAACATGTATCAAAAGCCTTCCAAATCTTCATCCTGGTGTGGTAGCCATTACACTTACAGGGAATTTTCCCTAAGAAGGTAATCTAGTGCTCCTGCTCCCTGTAACAGTGTCCTGGGAACATCCTAAATGCTCATCAATGGGAAACAAATAGGAGACTCAGGACACAGTCACGTTAAATAGTCACTAAAAATCATGTTAGAGGGAAGTATTTATTGACACGGGAAGTATTTATTGACAGTGGGGAGGGGAAAGGAAGCTATGATGGCATTTCTTAAAGTGCGTATATATCGCGCTCACCCAAATACCTTGCTCAACAGGGACTCAGCCTCGGTAAGAATGGGCTAGGCCTTTATTCTTGCATTTCTAAGCAGCTTCTGGGTGATGCAGGTGATGTTGCCCACAGACCTTCCTCTGAAGAGCATCATGGTACAGACTGGCATGTACCCATCTTTTCTAAAAAAGAAAGAAAGAAAAAAAAAACCCAAACAAAAACTTCTTGGGGCTGGGGGTGCAGCTTAATGGTTGAAAGTTTGCATAAAATGCATGAAGCTCTGAATTGAATTCTCAGCAGTACAAAGAAAAAAATAAAAATAATTAATGCACAGAAGGAAAAAGAGAAGACTATAAGCTGTGACCTAAAGTTACTCTGGGTCTTGGAATTCTGTACATTTAAACTTTCTTATCATAGATTTCTGTACTTTGCAATTTTTCTCACTGAAAGTGTATTTTGTTCATAATTAGAAAAAGCTCAAATAATTTCTTATAAGACAGTCAGGGTAAGGTACATAGACAGGGCTTGGGACCAGGATTTGGAGTGGAGTTACTTTCCCTCTCCGAAGTTCTACTCCCTCATTTGGAAACCCCTAGGAGGCAGGAGGATTCAGGTGGACCCTGTGTGTGAGCGTCCACCCCGTGCCTGGCCCACAGAATGGACTGTCAGGGAAATGAGCTCTTCTCTATGAAAAGTAGTTGCTGTCATTTCTCCAAAGGACTTTTGCACTGGCTTCCTCATTTGTCTCTGCATTGCCTCTGTGACAGAGAGTGGGAAGAGAAACTATCCCAGGAAAGATGTGGAGCACTGAACTGCAAGGGAAGGCAGCCAGCTCGCTGCAGGCAGCGAGGTACCTCAGCTTGGGTCCCACCCAGACCTTCCATCCCAGAACAAGGCTTCCCTTCTTGGCTCTACCACCTCTAGAGTCCCTTCAGCACATCCCTCCACAGGGGCCACCATGGCTGTGCTCTGACCTGACCAGAGGGCAGAAACAGGTCCCCAGGCTGAACTGGCCTGGGACAGGTACAGAACTAGAGTCTGTCTGGTCCTCCAGGAAATAGGCTGTGGGACCTCCACACATGTGCCCCTTGCCTCACCCACACCTTTAAGGGGGACCCTCACTCACGTGTGGATTTTAAAGACATCACAATGTGCTTTACCTCATGCAAAATTTTGAACATTCAGCCTGTTTTTCTTGAAGAAAGGAGATGGGTTTGCTGTCCATTAAGTTCTTTCCAGCTACAAAGTCAGTTAAGTCCAACAATTATTGCCCTAAATCCCCCAGCAGAGTTCTAAAAGCACTTAGACTTGCTGTTTACAATGGTCAAAAATGAGTTAGCTTCAATGTTAACTTTTACAAGTGGGTACCTGCTGCATATCCTTCTCTTACTACATATCCTTCTCTTACTACATATCCCAAAGTGATGTTATAGCCATCACAGATTACACTGCTACATAACTGAACCCCCAAAATGGGAAACACTGCCACACTGGCATTTTCCAGTTCTTTCCAGTTGAGCATAACTCAGGTGGAGTGTCAGAAAACCTGGGATGGTGCCCTCACCAGAGTCAGGAGGCAGCTTTGTGCACATTGCGGGGCAGAAGTCACTCTTCCTAGGGCTACATGGGGCAATCACCCTCAGTAGGCCCTGGCATCCCCTCCCCACTCCCAGGATGCAAAAAACAATAAATAAGTCACTTGAGAACTTGTCCTTCATGTCTTCTAAGCCCCTCCCAAACACCCAGACTGTGGAAGTGAGACCCTGCTGGGGCTCCTTGAAAGATCCCTCAGTATGGTTGACTCAGCTGGCAGTGCCTTTAGTTCTGGCAGGGAGTCAGCCTCCCATTGTCACCAGCTGTCACCCCTCTGCCCCACCTCTTGTGGTATCCCAAGGCACAAATGACAAAGATGATGGTGTCTTTTGCAAAGAAGGGCTGAGCCTCTCTATTTATCTCTGCAGTGCTAATTCCCACCAGAGCCACAGGTCAGACCCTCAGCTCACTAAGGCACCTCTACTGACCCCAACCCTGTCCCTTGGGAGGAAGGCAAGGCAACCTCCCCAAACAACCCCACCATAACCCCCACCCTAGGCCTGTCTACACAACTTGTCCTTCATTTCGCTGCCACCTGGGCCCGTGTACTGCAGGGCAGTCACAGCCTGCGTAATAGGCATCTCACAAGATCACGCACATGCAGGAATATCATGTGAAGTCCTTCTCCAAAGTGCTTTGTCCTTCTGCCCAGCTGCCTAAGTGAAGCTCTGCCCTGTGAGGGGTGGGTGAGGCCCCCAGCCATGCACACAAGTCCCAGGAGAGAGTGTGGTCTGGGCCCTCACTCAGCTGCAGAGAGGATGTGGCTTCTTGCTCAGGTTCGTGGTTAGTTAGCATCAAAAGTGCAAGTACATGCCTGGCCTACTAACTCCCAGCAACATGCTCTTCCTCCCTGTGAAGCCCACAGCTTGACTACTCCATCTTTATCTTCTCAGACACTGCTCCCCAGTGACAGCTGTCAGGCTTGTCAGTCACCCTGCAGGGGGTGAGGAGGCAGGCCCTGCTATCTCTGACAGAGGGAAGAAGGAAGGTCCCAGCTGACAGAGAGAACAGAACAAGCCTGTGACAGTAGACTGTTGTTCCATGTTCTATCTGCTGGTAGCTCTGAGCGGAACTGCACTTAGGAAACGCAATTCAACCAGGGGCATAAAGAATCACTTGCAAAAGACTAAGAAAACAGGCTTTAGCACTAAAGACAGAAATAGGGGTGCCACACTGAGCAAGTATCTGGATTTATAAGAATCAGTCAGCTAATGAAATTGTACATTTGCCCCTGTGGGCTGGCACTTTGAAAATCAGATTAGATAGAGGGCACTGATGCCAAGGATTCGCCCTCATGAGCATGCAGGACACTGTCGCCAGATACATGTGACCTGCCTACCTGTGAGCTTGCTTCTTGATCAGCTCCCAGTTTACCCACTGGCCAGCCTGATCCCAGGTTAAGCCACGTGCCTGGATACTGGTTTCTCAAACTTGGGAGCAAAGCCAGGGTGCTCCAGAGGTCTCCCTTACCTAGGAGGACACTTAGGTTTGGAGTTGGACATGAAGATTTCAGGAAATCATGAAATAATTGAATACAAACTCTATGTCTGCATTTTTTAACTGACAGCAAAAATGCAGGTGAAATTTTAGTCCCTTTATAGGTCTAAAATCATCTTGGTGGTTTGTTGTTGTTGTTAGGTGTTGTCGAGTCAGTATCCGACTCATAGCAACCCTCACAGGGTTTTCAATGGCTGACTGTTTCGGGATTGCCTTGGGAGTGGATTGCCAGGTCCTTCTCCCATTTTTGTGGTGCTGGGAATTGAACTGGGGATCTCAGAGACTGCAGCGCAGCACTCTACCAACTGAGCTAAATCCCAGCCCTCTTGGTGGTTTAGCAACTGAAAATATAGCATTTTAGTTTCCATTTTAATGTAAAGAGTTCAGACAACCAGTATAAATGTACTATATGAGTTAAATCTGCTGTTACACAGTGTTCACATTTTTCCATTCTGTTGACGTGTCAGGAAGATTCCTTACCAAACAAGCCTTTTGCCCTAAGACTCGGAGCTTAGTAAGGGCCCAGGTATGTGGAATCCAGCTTTGTGCTCACAGCATGGAGATCATGTGTTAGATGGAAACACAGGGGTGCCTTGGCACTTGACAATCCATTCTGGAAGGCTGGCTGAGTGATCATCAGTTCAACACCGAGCACATTTTTCCCATAAGACATTATGTAAATGTATTCACTGGTTCTGATACTGTGCAGAATGGCTGACCCAAACATGCATGCCACTTACATGCTTAGCAGTAAGTTTTTCTTTAAGAGAATTGTTCAATTGTTCTTACTGTTTTCCCCTTTCCTTTACTTTTAGTACTAGAAAGTTTCTTGGGTGCCATGATGACTGTATGGTATATGTAAGTATGTATGTATGAAAAACCCCACGAGGTCGTGAACACAGTAGCAGGTGTTTCCCGCTTGAAAGGGACACAAAGTGATGCTTCCCACTTTGTTTCACTGGTTTCCTATATGTTTTAAAATGATGGCTGAGTGCCAAGCAAGTGGTGGAGCACTGAGCCAGAATTTTTGAAAACACTGGTTATGAACTTAAATGTATTGTATTGTAATGTAATGTAATGTAATGTAATGTAAATGTATTGTAAGTCTAACTTTAAAGTTACCACTAACAACACCTTTTGCTTTTGGAGATGCTTCATTTTTACAAGGAAAGATAGGCCAAAATGGCAACAGCCAGCACACCTACTACTTTCCCATTGCCTGCCCTTGGTAGGTATCAAAAATCAACTGCAACATTACTCTTGGGATTGCTTACTCACAGCACAATACTGCTGGTTGCTACTTACTGCCTGCCGCTCTGAGATGGGCACTCAGCAAGAAGCCTGTTGCTAGTGTTAGTAGAAATAACTAGCCTGTAGTAAGTTCTAGCCTTGGCTTTACCACTGACAAGCTACTAACAAGCCAAGTGATTTGTGACAAATCTTTTCCTTCCCTGGGACTCAAGTGTGATGCAGTAGCTTCGACTCTGTCATTTAATATCCTGTTATATTACTTCTGAAAGACAAAAGTCTGTAAAATTGGCACAAACTTCTCTTTACATAAAGATGTTTTAGTTAGCCAACATATGAAATATGTTTGAGCCGAGACCAACATATATTTTCAAAACCTAATATTCTCAAATACTGGTGATTCAGAAAGATGAACAGCAACGCTAAAGACCACAAAGCCCCTCCTACCATCCCTGACACATGCCCACATGGAGCCACACCAGCTTCCAGAAGCAATGTGTGCCTTTTGCCTCATCCACGCATGTCAGCAGCTTTTACCAGCACCCTGGCCCTGAGAAGCCTCTGTGCTCCCTGGGACCCTGCAGGCTTCCTCTGAGCCCCTGCCTGCTCATTACCATTAGTTTGTACAATCCCTCTCCTGGACTTTGAGCTCCTTGAGGGCACAGACTAGTTCTTCTCCTCTTTGTAGCCCTATCACATACACACAGTAGGGGCTCAATAAACATTTATGAATGCGTGAACCTCATCACCTTGTCTTGGAAGACCCAAGGAGAGCATTCATTAGATAAACCTGGGCTGACTTTTCATAAAGTCTTTTTGTGCTGACTTTCCTCTGAATGTCTACAGAAAAAAAAAAAACATTCCCAAATAGTTGGTTTTACTTGAGCCATTGGGTAAGATCCTCTGACAAGTGCCCCTGTGTGACTCAGATGCGGGGGCTGGTTTGGTTTGACATAAATATCTTCCTCCTTCGTAATTTGGAGACATCTTGCTTGGAGAGTGAGGACATGGAGCAATACAGAAACACATTTGCTCATTATGTGAAGACACCTAATATTCCAAATCATTGCCGCCTCTGTATTATAAACACCTAAAAAAAGAATGCAACAGAATCCCTTGTTTTCTCAAATATTTCCATCAGGGTGGGTACAGTATATACATGCCTCATGCCATTAGGCCCTTAATGACTTCTGCCTTGTCTCACGGGTCATAGCTGGCTTCCCCAATTAGACAGTGAAGTTTTTTGCCAACTTAATGATTTCTGCATATCCCATGGCACTGAGTATACAGTGAGTACCTAATAATGGCATTGTTACCAATACAGTATGACATAGAAACCATCCTCCTACTGGCAAGGGTCATTTACCACACCCCACTGGGCATGGGACTATGGTCCTTAGGTCAGCATTGGCACCAGTTCCTTCATTGATTGACACCCAGGAAAGTGACATAAGAAGGCAAGCTGTGCTGACCAGGCAAGACCCCATGAACAAATGAGGATGCTTGGAATTTCTCGAACTTTACCCTTCCAGGAAACCACAGCATGGTGACAAGGGTAGCCCTAAATAGTTGAAATAGTGGAAGTTGAATTGAATATCATAAGCATGTCATCCAAGCCAGGCCACAGAGTCCTTCATCAAAGGCAGAATTGGGCTGGGGGTGCAGTTTAGTGGTGGAACACTTGCCTGGCTTGCACATGCATCTAGGGCTGAGTTCAATTGCCAACACCGCAAAACAACAACAACAACAAAAACAACCCAGAGTCACTAGGTGTCTTGCAGGACCAATATGAGCATCAGTATAGTCTCAGGAGTGGGGGAGCCCTGAGGTCTCCTGGCAGCCTGAGTCCCATGGACGTCTGGACTCTTGTCCCTGAGTGTGTGTTTGGGGGTGGCTGCTTCTGAGGCAGTAGCAGGGTTCTAGCTCTCTGGCACAAGGTGCGGGGGAGGACAGGACCCCCATAAGGCTCCCGTCCCTTACCTCCATCTTGCCAGACTTCTGCCAAGGGCGAGGGCACTGCGATGAAGCCTTACCCCAAGGGCAGCAGGGAGTGCCTGAGGGCTGACACCGCATGGTGCTGGACTCCCAGGGAAGACACCAGTGATGGGACACCAGTCTGGCAGCTGGGACAGAGAGCCAGGTAAGCGTCTTCACCCACAGACATATCTACCTCTCTGCAAGCGAGGACTCAGAGGGTCCAGCCTGGAGGACTCCGCCCCTCAGGGTGCCATGGCTAGAGGAGACACACAGAGGGTTCTGTTTAACAGCATCAGGAGCTGAGAGGTTAGCCAGCTTGGGGGACCTGCCTCCCCCTCGCTTCCGTCAGACCACCCTTGGACCGGCTGTCAGTGTTGTCCCCAGGGTCCAGGGGCTGCTGACATCACACAAAGTGGACAATTCCACACCTGAGGAGGCCATGGCTGTGGTTTCTGCAAGTAGGCAGCCCTGTGGGTTGCAGCCCGAGGTGGTGAGCCCCATCATAGGCTGATGAATCCACCTGCCGGGGGGCGGGATCAGAGGCCTCGTGGAGGGAGCTCCCACGTCCTTGCCACACACAGAGTAGCCTGAGGCCGGGACCCTCAGCCCACCTGGGAGCTGGTCAGCATTGCAAACTCTCAGGCTCCAACTGGATCTACAGAATCAGTGCCTGTGCTTTGACAAGACCCCCTGGGGAGCATTGTGGACATGCAGCTGTTGAGAACCAGGGCATTAGACTAGCTGGGTTCACAGTGGGGCCCAGGTGTCAGTAACTGGAAAGCTCCCAGGGAACTGCCACATGCTGCCACGGTAGAGAAGCACTATTCCAGAGGTATGTCAAGACCTTCAGGTGTGACCCTCACATCATTAGGTGAGCCTTTAGCTGGGGGACCGGGGACCACTCCATGTATAACCACAAAGTGCTCAGGAGCTGCCCCAAGCTCGGTGCCTGCACCGTGAGGTGATGGAAGCCAATGTGAGCAATGAGCATTTTGGGGTCTGTGACCTGGTGGGGGAAGCTAGGCACAAAACATCTCTCAGGGAGCAAGAGCGGACCTTCAGAGTTGACCCAGTCCACTTCTGAGAGGTGCTTCTTACAGGACATGTCTTGGGTAGCTCAGGAAGCACCCTCCAGGCAGAGTTGGGCTCCAGCAGGCCTGGACATCTGGAGTTTTCAGGGAAGTGGCCTGATGCATTCTAAACTGGGTAAGAGTAAGTGTGATGGATCTAAAACAAACTAGGAGCAGGCTGGGCAGCACACGGATCCATGTCCAATGCCACATAGTCTTTGTAACAAAAGACTTTTTCTTTGAGTTATTGAAGGTCAAATAAAGGACAGCTGAGGGCTACAGCCTCCTAAAAACGAGAACCCATCCAGAGGGCAATAGGGATCATTTAGGCTGCATCCTACTCAAAGAAGGTGGTGAGGCAGCAACTCCACCCCAAGGCACTACTGGGCAAAGGGGCCATCCTTTCAGCAAGGCTAGAAACTGGGTTCACCTAGAGATTCTTACCAATAAAAAAAAATGTTTTTTAGTACTGGGGGGTTGAACGTAGGGCCTTGCATGCTTGGGAAGCACTCTGCCACTGAGCTGTACCTCAAGCCCCCTTTTATTGTTTATTTTGAGACAGGTCTCAAAAAGTTGTGTAGAAATTGCATTACTCCCTCCTCAGCCTCTCAAGTAGCTGACACCACAGTGCCCAACTAAGGCTGTACTTTTAATACATAGTGTGGTTGAAAATGAGAGCTACAGATGTGGCCCAGGCACAAGCTGATCAATGCTATTCCATCAAAGCTATTCCGTTTTCCTGGCAAGAGTGAGTGTTTCAGGGACAGGCATGTGACTGGTTTCAAGCCATGGAGAGTGAGGTTTAGAGATTTCTGGAATTGTTGGAAGTAAATAGTTCTTTTCTCTTAGGTTTGGGAGGATATGAGTCTATAGAGGAAAGAAGCATTAAGAAAGTAAGAGAGGAAAGAAACTGTACCTGATGACTATTTGGAGTCCTAGAGCCAGCTATCTGTGACTTTCCAGTTATGTAAGTGTATTAGTAAGCTGGTACATTGCAGTGACAAAGAAACCAACTGGAACAAACATATGGGGGCAGAGATTTATCCGGAGCTCACAGAGGATTTCTGTCCATGGAGGCAAGGCAGGCATATGGTGTGGTGTCAGGGCAGGCATGGTGGGTGGGGCCCATGATAGAGAACTTCACATCATGGTAAATCATCTCACATCATCACATCATCTCATATCACAGCAGATCAGAAGCAGGGAACAGAGAGAGATCAACCAGAACTGGGTCTCTGGGTAAAACCTCCAAAGGTCTGCCCCCAGTGACCTACTTTCACAAGCCATACCCTGTCTCCCAGAGTTCCATAACCTTCCAGGAGAGTGCTACCCGCTGGGGACCAAATGTTCAAACCCATGACCTTTGGGGGAACATGTTAGATTCAAACCATGACAATAAACCTGAAAAATCTGTCTCTGTTTTTTTTTAACAACTAAATGAGCCTTTGTAAGACCTATCTGCAAAAGAAAGAATCCTAACTAATTCCCTGAGCAAAAAGGAGCTGGCTGACAGAGGTTAAACCATTTGAACCCTCTGAAGCTGCGTGGACATGCTTTCTCTGCTTCAATTTTTATTTTTTAATTATCCAATTAATTAATTTCTAGTTCAATTTTTAGACCTATAGGACAAAGAGGCTTGATATACTTTCAGGAAAGCTGCACCCAGGAGAGGTGGAGGTGAAGTGTAAGGCAGGCATCAGTGAAGGAAGAAGCTGTTTGTTGTAGATTTACATAGGCCAGAGGCAAGATTCCTTTGTAGCAGAGTCCCATTTGAACAGCTCAATAGTCAGCAGAATGAGCAACCTTCCAGCTCTGGCCCATTCCCTGCATATACCCAGTGTGTTATGATGGCCTCACTTCTTCTACCAGGTGGGAAATGCTCTGGCCTAGGACGAAGGGCCTTAAAATGAGACCCAGGCAGGCATAGGGAGTAGCAACAAGATCCTTAGGCAGAAAGAGCTGCGAGGGATGATCCAGAAGTGAGCCTTTGATGTCTCTCACATGGGGTTCTGAGCCCCAGGAGGAGCAGAGCATAGGAATGAATCCTGCATGTCATGGGTGACCTAGGGTGGGGCAAGTCACTGAACACAATGAAACAGGGGAAGACTCAATGACAACCTAGAGTGACTGGTTCAGAGTCAGGAGGACAGAGGCCTGGAAGGACTGGGCAGATGGTATGGTGGACTAGCAGGGTTTCTCCCACCCAGACATCTAGGCTCCACTTCCAGACCTTGGGTTCTACCTCCCACGTGTGGGGTGCTGGCTGAGATGAAGACAGGCAGGCTCTTACCCCTAGGGGTATAAGTTGTATTTCCCAGGCACCTGGGAGCCCATCCAGGACTCTTCACAGAGCAGGTGCTCAAAGAGGGGCCCCAGCAAGCTGCTCCCCCGGGTTCCACACCACCTCAGGAAGAACAAGTGTGTTCAGAGATAATGCATAGCACAAGGAGTGAGACCAACCAGAAATGGGGATGCTCTGCCATCCACATGGAGTGAGGTACCTGGGCCTGTGTAGAACAGAAAGAACTCCACCTTGCTGTCTACACTGCAGTGCTGATGCCACCCACTAGCCTGAACCTGGCAAGCTTCTCACCCATCAAAAGGGGATGACAAGGCCTGTAGTACAGGCTACTGTTCTGGATCAAATGAGATGATGTCATGTACAAAGGGGGATGGAGCTAATGGAAGGGATTATTGCTCACTGGTATTTTTGGCAGATCTCAAAATGCAGCACATGGGGACCCACCCACACCACCTCCATGCAGGCCTGCTCTGGCTGTCTGTCCTAACTCACTGGGATTCAGAAATAGTGCCACCCACAGGAGACGATCTGCGGCTGGGGAGCAGCCTGTGTGGGGAGACGGGGGACAGCAGACCCACAGGTGCCCCACCCATCTGCAGACATGGCCGGCAGAGGTGGGGGGTAGGGGGCGCAGGGTGAGAATGTTGGGCTAAGGAGGCCCTGGGAACACAAGGCAAACACCTGCCCCTTCCTGCCACAAGTGAGAGAACCATAATGGACAGCAAACTCCCTGTGGGAGCAAAAGTGTTCAGGGGCCTACAGGGCTCACTGAGCCAGGAGAGAGGGCTCAACACAGAAGGCCATGCTGGCAACAGTCAGATGTAGCCAGGGACCTGTCACAACCTCATGCACAGGTCTTTGGGGAAGAAACATGCAGGGTTGGACACAGGTAGAAAAGGAGTTAAGATGGTGGGGCTGGAGCTGGGCATGGTGACGCAAGCCTGTCATCCAGGTACCTGGGAGGCTGAGGCAGGAAGAATGAGAGTTCAAGGCCAGCCTGCACTACAGAGTGAAACCTTGTCTCAGAAACAATCCAAACCCCACCCTCTCCCCCAGTGAAGGAGAGTCAGCCTGCCAGGCTGCACCACTGTTGTTGTTAGGTGCCGTCAAGTCGGTATCCGACTCATAGAGACCCTCATAGGGTTTTCAATGGCTGAGTGCTTCGGGATTGCCTTGGGAGTGGATTGCCAGGCCCTGCTCCCATTTTTGCGGTGCTGGGAATTGAACTCGGGGCCTCAGAGACTGCAGTGCAGTACTCTACCCACTGAGCTAAATCCCAATCCCGGCTGCACCACTAGAGTATGCCTAACCATCCCTGCCACCCAACCCAACTCCAATGGAGAGAGGAGCACAGGGATGATGATATGATCCTGCCATAAACAAAGTGATGGTGCCCCCAAATTCAGATGCTGAAATCCTAATCTCCAAGGTTGAGAGTACTAGGAAGCGGGGCCTTCAGGTGGTGATTGGATTATGAGCCATCATGAAAGGGGTTAATGTCCTTGTAAAAGATGCCACAGAGAGCTCTCTTGCCCCTACAACTGTGTGAGGACACAGCAAAAGCAGCATTCGAGAACCAGACCCTCACCAGGTACCAAATCTGCCAGCACTCTGACTTTGGATTTCTAGTTATATAACTGTGAAAAACGAATTTCTGTTGTTTCCAAGTCACCGGGTCCCTAGTGTTCTATGATAGCAGCCTGAACTAACCAAGACAGATCCTCACCTGCAGGCATTAGAAAAGAGAATGAAAACTTGGTCCTTCCAGAGAGTGGCATCAGATTCTGGGCCCTCTTCCTCAAACCTTGGAACAAGTGACCACTGAGTTGGCCTCAGCTCACAAGGAGGGCAGTGAGAAGGGAACTGGCACAGAAGACACAGGAGGGGTGGGGTGTCTGTAGCAAACAGGCATCAATCACCATGAGACCATTCAAAGGAAGCCAAAGTTCATGGGCAGGGGCCACAGTTTACAGAGATGATCCAGGCAAGACAGTGATTGAAATCTTCAACTGAGGTCACTTCTTTAGCAGCTATGAAGAGTGTGTGAGACATATGGCTTAGATAATGTATCAACTCCAGACTTGATATTGACACCCTATGCTAAGACTGACTTAGGAATCTCTCCTTGAACTTCATGCCAAGGAGCTGTTAAGCCAAGGGGGAGGATGTTGGTGCAAAGAGTAAATGTATTTTTCCCCAGTTTTTTTTAAATGGTGATAAAATATATGGCAATTATATTTTTAAATTTTCTCAGCAGGAATAAGTAACAGCCAAGAGTCATAATGATGCTATTGGAAGTATGTGTTGATCCAAAAATAATTATCACAAAAATATGATTGACAAGGCATGGTAAGAACTAGAAAAATAAACTCGGTAAGACTGCATGAGGAAGAACAGAAAATGCGGATGAAAATATGGCCTTTAGAGGTGCAGAATCTCAGATGTGATAAATACTGGAGCTCTCACCTGGCAACCAACCAAAACTTTTTTCAAGCAACACAACTGACGTTGACAGGTGTTATAACTTGCCCCAGGATACAGAGTGAATAACTAGCAAAACTGAGCTCTCCTACCTAATCAAATATGATACCTAACATTCAACATGATTCAAAACATTTTTAATAATAAAACCAAAACCAAATGACATCAACAAAAATGGCAGAATAAGGACCTCCAAAAGTCTTTCGTCAGTTAAAGCAATGACAAAACTGGCCAAAAATAATCACCACTAACTTTGTCAGAATTCTAGAGATTAATGCAAGATTTTGTGGAGAATTTTTTCAAGAGAAATAGGCCAATCTTGTTTAAAAGAAAACACACAGTGAGCTCTGTGGCATCTTAACTTGCCACATTCCAATCCCCTAATTCTCTAGCTCTGAGACAGCCTTGAAAACCAACAGCGACACAATTACTGGAGCCAGTGGAGGGGGAAGAAGAGGGCTGAAGCTTCTTCAAAACCCCATTCTTAGAGCACTGTCATTATTTGACCTATGTAGTAGTTCCCCGGAAAACGTACTTGCAAGGGGGAAAACCCACTCTGCCTGAGTTAGAGCTTAACCAATGTGAAAAGTCCTTTACCTCCTATGGAGGTGTTTGCTAAAGACAATTACAGGCAAATATTTAACTTCACAGCTGCCTGAGAAGGTTGATAACAGCTGAGACAAACCACAGACAAACTTTTTTAAAAAGCTTAAAAGGAAGCTCAGCATCTTCCTGGGAACCTAAAAGACCACAGTAGGCTTGTACACATACTCAGAAAGGACCCTGGAAAGGCCAAAATTTAAGGAAAACATTTGTCTACACATCTAAAAGTTAGAGGAATTCCAATTAGGATAAATATAGAGCAACTCATGCCTAGGCATATCAGAATCAAACTGTCAAAGCAAAAGATAAAGAGAGAATCCTGAAAGCAACAAGAAAGAAGCAACTTATTCCATACAAATAATTCTCAACAGGCATTAGACAAGAATTCAAATTCACATTTTCTTTCATATTTACCTATGTAATTACCTTTGGTAAATTACGTAGTTTGGTAATTATATAGGTATCTTTGGTAATTACATAGGTAAATATAAAAGAAAATGTGGATATGAATTTCTAACTTTAAAGACAACTGTGTAAAGCTACAACTACAAATTTGTGTTAATGAGCACATAGTATATTGTTGTTATTGTAGAGATCTAATTATATGGTAACAGCCCAGAGAAGGACAGCAGGAATGGAGTTATACAACAGCAAAGATTTTGTATGCTATCAAACTGCATTGGTATTAATGGAAACTAGATTGTTATAAATTAAAATGTAAATTGTAATTCCCATGGTATCTACTTAGAAACAGTATTTGAAATCACAGAAAAATGACAAGGGAATTAAAATGCTACACTGGAAAATATTTATTAACACAAAAGGAAGTAGCAATGGAGTAAGACTAAAAACAGGCATATGAGCATACAGAAACCAAAGGGCAAAATGGCAGATATAAACTCTATCTTAATAATTACATTAAATGGCCAGGTCTGGTGGCTCATGTCTGTAATACCAGTGACTTGGGAGGTGGAGGCAGGAGGATTTCAAGTTGGAGACCAGAGGCAGCCGGTGTAATTTAGCAAGACCCTGTCTCAAGATAAAAAATAAAAAATGGGCAGCCGGGCACGGTGGCGCATGCCTGTAATCCCAACGGCTTGGGAGGTGGAGGCAGGAGGATCACAAGTTCGAGACCAGACCCAGTCTGCATAATTTAGCAAGACCCTGTCTCAAAAAGTAAAAAATGGGCTGGGGGCGCAGCTCGGTGGTTCAGCACTTGCGAAGCAAGTTCAACCCTCAGTACCGCAAAAAAATATAAATAAATATAAATAAATAAATACATAAATAAATAAATAAATAAATAAAATGGGCTAGGGGTGCAGCCCAGTGGTAGAGCACTTGCAAAGTATGTGTGAGGTCCCCAAGTCCCCAAAACAATTATATTACTAAACACTCCAATTAAAATATAGAGAACAGATAAAGCAAAATGATCTAAGCATATATTGTTTACAAGAGACAAACTTTAAAAAACACGATTAGGTTGAAAAGATGCCTAAAAGATACACCAGGAAAAGAATAACAAAAACATAGTTAAAGTAGCTATACTACTATCATACAAAATATTGTCTGAGACAAAAATTACTGGAAACAAAGAGTTCAACTATATAGTGATAAAAGGGCCAATCAACTAAGATTTAACAATTACACACATATACACATCTAATGACACTCAAAACACATGAAGCAAAACGGACAGAATAGAAGGGAGAAGTAGATAACTCAGCAGTAATACTTGGAATCTTCAATATCTCATTTCAATAGTTCATAGAAAAACTAAACATAAGATCAACAAGAAATAGAACACTTGAACAACATGATAAATCAATGAGACCTAATATTCACCTAAGGAATAGTCCAATAACAACAGAATATACATTCTTTGCAAGGGTGCATGGAACATTTTCCAGGATACACTATCTGTTAGTCCATAAAACAGGTCTCAACAAGTTTAAAAATATTTAAATCATACCAAATATGTTCTCCAACCACACAGAATTACATTAGAAACCAGTAACAGAAAGAAATCTGGGAAATTCACAAATATGTGGAAAGTAAACAACATACTCCCAAATAACCAATGGGTTAAAGAAGAAATCATAAGAGAAATTAAAAAATACTTTAAAGTTAATCAAAACAAAAATATACCAAAACTTATGCTGTACAAAGTAAACAATGCTTACAAGGAAATTTGTGACTGTAAATGACTACATTAAGGAAGAAGACAAATCTTGAATCAATAGCCAAAACTTCTACCACAAAAAAATTAAAGAGCAAGCTAAACTGAAAGCCAACAAAAGATAAGAGATTAATAAAATTGAGAATTAGAGAACCAACAAAACAATCTAAAAGCTGGTTCTTTAAAAAGATCAACAAAATTGACACTTTTAACTAGACTGACCAAGAAAAAATGATGAATCACCCAAATTGTTAGAAATCAAGAATGAAAGAGGAACCATCACTATAAACATTACAGAAATAAAAGCAATTACTATCAACAACTATATGCCAACAAACTAGATAACCTAGATGAAATGGGCAAATTCCTAGAAAGACACAAATGACCAAAAGTGACTCAAAATAAAAATAGAAATTATGAATAGACCTATAGTTCAGTTGTTACTAAAGAGATTGAATTAGAAATTTTAAAACTTTCCACATGAAAAGAGCAGGCCTACATGGCTTGACACTGGGCTGGGATTTAGCTCAATTGGTAGAGTGCTGCTCTGCAGTCTCTGAGGTCCTGAGTTCAATTCCCAGCACCGCAAAAATGGGAGAAGGACCTGGCAATCCACTCCCAAGGCAATCCCGAAACAGACAGCCATTGAAAACCCTATGAGGGTTGCTATGAATTGGATACTGACTTGACAGCACTAACAACAACAACAACAACAACATGGCTTGACAGGTGAATTCTACCAAACGTTTATAGAAGACTACAACAAATACATGGCTTATTTGGGGAGGGATGTAAATGTTCTGAAATTAGGTATTGATGATAGTTCACAACCTTGTTTTGGGATATGTGAGTTATATCTGAATTATTTTTAAAGTATGGGGAAATAAATCAAAGGGAATCCAGTACAGTTATAACAGTGCAATTCCTAATTCTTTTTTTTTTTCTTCTTATTTGGTCAAGTTGAATGTAACTTGGAAAGTTGTATGTACATCATGAGCCCTTTCTTCCCTCCCCCACTGCCTCCCTCCCTTCCTTCCTTCTTTCCTTTTTCTTTTTCATAAAAGATGACTTTCCATTTCATCTCTTCACCCAACCCTTCTCTATACTGAGAAAATTTTCAATGCATTCAAAGTTGTGAGTTATACTGTTGTTGTTAGGTGCCGTTGAGTTGGGTCCAACTCATAGTGACCTTCATAGGGTTTTCAATGGCTGATTATTTTGGGATTGCTTCTGGAGTGGGTTGCCACATCCGTCTCTGGTTTTTGCAGTGCTGGGGATCAAAACTGGGTCCTCAGAGAGTGCAGAGAAGCACTCTATCAACTCAGCTAAACCCCACCCCTGTGAGTTATACTAGGAGGGAGTATAAACAAAAGATACAATAAAGGGTATATGTATATGTGCGCATATATATATATATATATATATATTTGTACTTTCAGTTTTGATTTATAAAGCATTCCTATAAAGCAATATGAAAAATGCAGACAAGTCAATGGAAAAATGGCCAAATGATATGTAAAAACAATTCACAAGATAGTGAATGGCCAATAAGCAGATAAAAACTAGGGCAACTCTAGTAATGACCAAATGTAACAATCAGACTTCTGGAAATTTAAAAAGATTGAAATTAGGCTGGGCATGATGGCACACCCCTATAATCCTACCAATATCAGGAGGCAGAGGCAGGAAGATGATGTTTCAGGCCAGAGGCAGCCTGTGTAACTTACTAAGATCCTGTCTCAAGGCAAAAAAAAAAAAAGTTTTTAATGGTGGACCTGGGAGTGCAGCTCAGTGGCAGAACACTTGCAAAGTATGTGTGAAGCCCTGGGATCAGTCCCCAAGTACCACACACACATACAAAAGTACAGACTATTCATTGTTGGTGGGCTGAGGAACAGCCGCTCCATATGCTGCTGCTGAGAGTTAAAAATATGAAACACCTTTCCTGGACCACTATTTGGCAGCTTCTGTCAAAATATTAAATGCAGCCATCCTTTGACAGACCAATTCCACTTCTGGGAATTGATTCTACAACAACAGTCACAGAGGCACCTGTTCATATTAAAAATTTAGACGTATCACAAATATTCCTTGGTATGGGAATAATTATTAGAAAATGATTAAAAGAAATGAGGTAGATCTAACTACTGACATGGAAGTATCTATACAAAATACTATGCCTGTAATCTCAGAATTTAGGAATCTGAGACAGGAGGATGGAGAGTTTGAGGACAGCCTGGGCTACATAGCAAGACCCTACCTTGAAAAAAATTCCCTAAAACATGCAAATGGCATAGATTGGTTACCCTTATTTGAATTGCTTGGGACCAGGCATGTTTCAAATTACAGATGTTCTACAGATTTTGGAATATTTGTATGTGCATAATGAGATGTCTTGGGGATAAGACTCAAGTCTAAGTAAAGAATTCATTTATGTTTCATACATTCCTTCTACACAGAGGCTGAAGGTAATTTTATGAGATCAAGTGTAGAATTTTCTACTTATAGCATCATGTTGATGCTTAAATGTTTCAGATTTTGGAGCATTTGGGATTTGGGGATGCTTAACCTGTATGATTTCATTTTCGCAAAGAAATATGAACTTCAGTATGCATATATATTTATGTAAATTATAACCAGTTATAGGCCCAGCTAGACTTCTTAGAGTGAAAGCAGAAGCCCGCTGCATACATCTTCACACTTTCACTAAACTCACCTTGAGGACCTGCTCCCGCTGCCCACAGAGATCTCAGACAGCCCTCTTTGGTGCAGAGCCAGTCTCCCCACTGCCAGCTCACAAACCCTCTGGGCCCCTGGCCTGTTCTTTGTGGGGAGCCCTCAACCTGACCCCAATCCTGGCAAGGTGGACTCTCGGTCCACCCAACAGTCCAGCAAAGCCCTTCACAGGTGCTTCCCCCAACCTCCAGTCATACCAGAAAGGAAAGGGGGGTCCATGGTAACATTCTCCAAAGAAATCCTCTCCACCTATGTCTGCACCTCCTCAGCAGGCTGGAGGTGGCCAGCAGGCCAGTGTCACATGGTGGTCTCACTCTGGTGTGCAGAGGGGGCGCTGTTTCCATATCTTGCTGTGTGAAAATATGGAAGAGATCTGGAAGCATCCACTGACTTATCCCTCTGGAAGGGATTATCACTTTTCAGCCTACATGCTTGTGTAGTTATTTTTTTTTTTCAATTACTCATGTAATTAAAAGACCTCCTCATTCTGAACAGATTGTTTTTTACTAAGGAAACTCAGGCCATCACTGGTGGCCCAGCCAAGGCTCTGAATCAATAAATACTTAGAATCATATCCATTTGAACGCACCTAACTGCTGAGGAACACATGGAGGAAGCACCTGGGCACCACCCTAGGGGTTCTGACTGAGTCACTGGAACAGGGCTCAGGTGGTGCCCAAGCTCCCCAAGTGACTCCAATGTGCAGCCAAGGATAAGGAGCAACAGGCCCACCCCTCCAAACCAGGCCCCAACCACCCTCACTGCCCACATGGCGCAGCACCTTTTCCTCTGCCTTGCCCAGTGGTGCTGACTCACGGGCTTTGCTCCAACTTGGATTCAAGACCCTGTCTTCCCAGTGGAAAGTTGTATTTCACTGTGAAGGAGGGAGGTGAAGTAGGAACAGCCCCCATTACCTCTCTCTAGGGGACCTGGGTGCAGAGCCACAGTGCAGGAGAGTGACAGCTCCTAAGGGCTGGAGAAGACTGACAACCGCTCAGCAGGTGCAAAGGCAGCTGAAGGTGAGAGATGCAGCCACATAAAATAGCCAGACACAGTTCTGAGATGTGAGGCTCCCTGAAGCCACCCACGGAGGTGGGGAGGGTGCGCTCTGAGCCCAGGGCTGGAGGGTGGGCAGCAGCTTGTGGAGCTCGAGAGGAGAGGCCAATCTCCACTCTAGGAGAAAACAGGGTGAAGGACAGCCCTGGGAAAAACCTCCATGCTTTCCCAACAGCCTCAATGTCAGCCTCCATCCCCTCCCTCAATGGCATTTGGGGTCCATGTCACATGGCTCAACACAGTTCTTATTCAAGTGTTTCAGAATGTATCACCTCCCTAACCCCAATGTGAGCAAGGCAGAAGGCAGGGACCATTCAATTCCTGCTGGTCACTGTCCATTCATCATTAAACGTGTGCTTAGCACCTTTGAGCTACAGGCACCATGCGAGGTGCCCAGGACACCACAGTGACAACAGAGGGAGGGCCCTGCCTGCAAAAACCTTACAGTCTAGATCTGGGAGCAATTATGACACAGTGTGGCAGGTGGCAGGCTAGAGGAACAGGGAGACTTTTGAGGAAAGGAAGAATGTTCAGTCTAAACGGAAGTGAAAGCTGAGATGAGCATGGACAGAAAAATACAAAATGTGCCAAATACTGTATGTAGTGGGGTGTGGGGCAGGATCCCCAGCACAGGGACTGGTCTATGCAAAGACATGCAGGAAGAAAGACATAGTCTGTCCAAGACACTGTATGAACTTCAGTATCGCTGAAGTTCTGAGTGTTGGATGGGAGGTGGGGAAGGGAACTAAGCTAGATAAATAAGCAGTGGGAAGCTAAATATTTAAGACTATTAGGCCATCCTCAGACATTTCAACCCTATTGTAAAGGTAACAGGAATATGACAAGACTGTCAGCAGAATCACGTGATCAAATTTGAGTGTTGGGAAGATGTCCTTGGTTACAGGGCTTCCATGGTCTGAATGTGTATGCTTCTCAAAATTCATGAGTTGAAATCCTCACTCCTAAGGAGATAGTATTAGCATGTAAGGCCTTTAGGGGTGATACCTAATCATAAGGTCATAAGGGTGGAGACTTCATGAAGGGGTAAGCATCCTTATAAAAGAAACCCGGCAAGATCTCTTGTCCCTTCTACCACATGAGGGTATAAAAAAGACAGCTGCCCATGAACCAGGCAGCAGGCCTTCATCAGATACCAAAGCTGCTGGTGCCTTGATCTTGGACTTAGCCTATGGGTCCTGAGACACAAATTTCTGTTGTTCCTACAGAATCCACTCAGTCTATGACAGTGTGTTATAGCAGTATGAACAGATGAAGAAAAGGGTTGAACACAGGGTGGGGGCTGCAGCAGGAAGCCAGATCATAGCCCTGAGTGAGCCCCAAACCTGTCAGCAGAATCATGGGGAGAGCCCCAGGCTGCGGAGGTTCCTAAACCTCAGCACAGAGGAGTTGACTTCTGTGGGGCTTAGTGGGGTCTGAGCCTGTTGTGAGTGGCTATGCTGGTCAGGCATTGCTCATCCTTTTGGTATTATTTATTATTTTATTTTTAAATGATTATGCAGTAAATCAGACTTGTTTTGGGTGTTCAGCTCCATGAGCTTTGACACATGTAGAGTCATGTGGCCTCCACCTGGATGAGGGTGAGGAGTACAGAATGGTTCCATCACTCCCAAAACACCTCCTCTGTCCACTCATTTAGAGTTGCACACCACCCCTTCCACAGCCTGGCAACCACAGGTCTGTTTGCCATCGCTTGCATTTTATCTTTCTGAGAATGTCACAGAAATGGAATGGTACAGTGTGGAACATTTTGAGACTGGCTTCTTTCACTGAGTGTGATACCTCTGAGATTCATCCAAGCTGCTGCATGTATTGGGACTCTGCCCCTTATACCCTCTGCTATCAAATATGAAAGCTTTGGCAGCACTGTTAAATATGTTATCAGGCTTGCTCCTTCTAGCACCTAGATTTTGTCTTGCATGATGCCAAATAAATCACCTCTCTGTCACAGGTGCCCTAATCGCAACAAACTGAACTCATAACATGCAGCATGCAGAAGAGCTGTGACTTCTGCTAAAATAGATTAGTAAAACATGAATGACTAGAAAGCTCTGGGTGGCATCACTTTTTCTGGTCATTTCCTTTGCAGTACTAGAGGGTCAAACCCAGGGCCTCACAATGCCTTGCAAGTGCTCTACCACTGAGCTGCATCCCCAGACCATTTTTTACTCTTTTTATGTTGAGACAGGGTCTTGCTAAGCTACACAGGGTACCTCTGGTCTCTAACTTGCAATCCCCCTGCCTTTCCCTCCTGAGTCGCTGTGATTGCAGGCATGTGCCACCATGCATCATTCATTTTTAATTCTTAAAGTAAGGAGGAAGTTCTATGTACTCCAATTTAAAAAGAAAAATTAAACTATATTTTAATTACTTACAAATCCAACATGGAAGATAGTAACAAGCTGAAGTTACTATTTTTCCTCACATTCTCATAAAAGTAACAATGGACTAGGGTTTCAAATCAGATATGTATTCTGCTGGCCAAAAACTTCTGTATTAGAAGCCACTCTGTATGGCACCATGTTTGACAATGTACTCAGCAAACATTTATCAAGCACATGCCTGTGCATATCATAGCACTGAGAATGGAGACAGGGGACATGACCCCTTGACCTCAAGGGAGATGGTCCTGGATGATCCCCAAATGTGGAGCCCTTTGTAAAGTTTCTTCAGCTGCCTTTTTACTTGCTTTAAATCACAGTGCTCCCCAGCTCTTACTATCTATAGGGTGAGTCAGGGACCCCCAAAGCCAGTCAGAACTTGCAACTAATTAATCAAGGCAGGGCTTCAAACTCATGAAAAATTGGGTTCTGGTTCAGGTGCAGGATCAATATGTTAAAATGTAGAGGGTTTGGGTTCAGTTTGGTTTGGGGTTTGAATCCTATGTGTGGATAGCAGGTCTTCAAACCAGGGTTTCAAACTGACCAAAACTTGAATCCAGTTTTTCACCAGTTCAAAGCCCTGAATCAAGATTTGACTGTATTCAGGTCTAGCCATTATAAAGATGAAGATACAAAGACTATGGAAATCAGCTGAAGGAAGTCTCATCTAATCACTTGGCTGAAATGGGGGGGATTCCTTGCTGGTTGTGACATATTATTATTTCACATATCATATTAGCCATAAGGCTCCATAAACTTTGTGGGTTGATGAAAGTGTTGCCAGAAGTAATGTAAAGGATGCATAATGGAAAAGCCAATGTTGTACCCCATCATCATTTACTAATAAAGGGGAAAAAAAGTGAAAAGTTAGCCAACAATACTTATCTCAAGAGCCGATGGCAAGCCAACTTGGTAGGTAATATGGGGGCCTTAATAATTCTGAGGGCTGGGATTTAGCTCAGTTGGTAGAGCGCTGCACTGCAGTCTCTGAGGTCCCGAGTTGAATTCCCAGCACCGCAAAAATGGGAGAAGGACCTGGCAATCCACTCCCAAGGCAATCCCAAAACAGTCGGCCATTGAAAACCCTATGAGGGTCGCTATGAGTCAGATACCGACTTGATGGCACCTAACAACAACAACAATAAGAATTCTGAGAACACGATCATCACTTCCCCAAGGTCATGGGGAGACAAGATGTTCCCACAATGAAAGCACCAAAGGATGGTGTCACATGATACAAGGTAGATGTGAGGCTTGGTTGATAAATGTCACAGAAGTTCAGAAAACATGGGAGGGCCAGAGCGGCCAGCCAGCTCTTTGCATCTCAGCCAGGTAGAATACACCTAACCCTGACCTGGCCACAGTAAGCATGCTCTGGGCCCAGTGCACCCACACCTGATTCAGGTGGACTTGCTGGAGCTGAGAGTCTGCCCAACCATTGCCACCTGCATGTGGTTTGCATGTGGTCCAGAGGCTGGCAGGACCACCAGCCCCCTCATGCCTGCCTTACCCACCTAGCTTGGCCACATCTCCCAGCCCAGTAGAACAGCATGGAGCCAGAACCTGCGAGGATGCATAGCATGGAGGCATCTGGTGGCCAAGTCTCATACAGCCAAGCATGACAGCAAGGCCACCACTGTGCTCAAGGGGCAAAAAGGCCTGCCATTCTCACACACAACAGCAGAACCTACATCAAAGGAGACAGGCTCTGCGGTTTTTCCAGGTTTTCTTTCTTTGTTTGTTTCTTAAATAGTAGGAGGACACTTTTATTTCAGCCAGGAACTAACTTTTTTTCCAAAAAGGGAAAAACAGGCTAAAACCTAGAGAGGAACCAACAGAAACAGCCTCCTATATGGTGACTGAAAAAAACTCCAGTGACAGTTCATGGCTATCAGGTCCCCAAAGTCCAGATGCCAGAAACACCTTCTGTCTCACTGGACCTAAGAGGATCCTGAGTATAGCACAGCTGACCTCTCTGGGATCCTATCCTCACCTTGCGGCTGAAGGGTACTCAGAACAGGAAATTTACCAGCTGCAATGTGACCCAGTCCCAGTAATTCCGAGTAGCCGCCTACCCTCCCACAGGCTACAGGATCCATTGACAAGAAGCTGAGCGCATCTGGAGGTCCAGGGTGATGCTAGCCACTGGGCAACACAGGGAGTGAGACAAGGACTCAACCTTAAGATGTTCATCCTTTTAAAAGTGTACAAATAAGTACAGATGTGGTAGCACACACCTGTAATCCCAATGACTCTGGAGGCTGAGGCAGGAAGATCGTGACTTCGAGGTCAGAGGCAGCCTGTGCAACTTAGCAAGACTCTGTCTCAAAATAAAAAGAAATAAAAAAATGAGCTGGCGGCACAGCCCAGTGGTATAGCACTTGCAAAGTATGTACAAGGCCCTGGGCTCAACTCCCAAATACCATAAAAACTACAAATGTTTAATAAGCACCCAAGTATGGCAAAAATATGTGAATCTTCATACAAACTTGTCTATAGCAGTACTACCCTAGAGTCCCATTTCATCAGATCTCAGAAGCCAAGCAGTGTTGGGCCTGGTCGTCCTTGGATGGGAGATAGCCTGAGAATACCTAGTGCTGTAGGCTTGGGAGAAGGACCTCACAGTCCACTCCTGAAACAATCAGCCATTGAAAACCCTATGAATAGAGAAACAAGTGCCGAGCATGACACAGTGTTGGGTAGTGTTTCATCTGTTGTACAAAGGGTCTCCATGAGTTGGACCCAATTTGATGGTACATACCAACAATAACAACAACATATGAACTTGTGATTTAGTGGCAGAGACAGACATGGTAAGTCAAACAAGGCTATAGGAAAATGAAAGAATATGTCCTTAAGGCTAAACAGGACCAGGTGTCAAATGGACCCTGAGATGGCTCTGGGTTTGGAACACAGCCAAGCCCTGAAGGACAGGCAGGACATGGCCAGGTAAAGGAACAGGGTTGCACCTGAGCATGGGGCAGTAGTGGCAAAGGGCAAATGTGCTTGGGAGACAAACTGGTCTAAGAGGCCCAGAATGAATGCATGTGTGTAAGAGGCAAATGAGAAAACCAGATAGGCCAGGGCAGGCCTCAGGATGGAGCATCTGTGGGCAAGACCACCAGAAGTATGTTTGGGAGATGTCAGCACAGAAGGAAGGCAGGAGGTATGCTGGAGGTTCAGCAACAGGGATATGGGCCAGGCCACAAAAACCACCAAGCAACACTCTCTGATGCCCACCTCCCCTGGCTTTCCAAAAGAGCATCAGGGAGCTGGCAGGGAAAAGAGCAGAGACAGGACTCAGGGCTTGTTAATCATGCATGGGTATGTGTGTGCATGTGCATGTGTGTGTGGAAGGTGGCAGGGTCAGTTGACAAAGTACCACTGCTGTTTGTTGCACCTTGGCCCCAAGAGATGGAGAGGGGGTTAGGCCTCCCAAGAAAGCCAACCACACTCCTGCCTTCCTGACTTGGCACCCTCAAAATGATGTGAAGACCTATGCCCATCAGGGAGAAATCCCAACCTTCGCCCACAAAGCCTTGTTGGGCAGAGCAAGTCAGCCAGGCACATGAAACAATTAGAGACTCTGGTGTGGCTTCCAGGATGGGGCCTCACCTGCAAAGAAGGACATCCAGCTCTACAAATTGTGATGGGGTGGTTGGCCAGTAAAGCAATTCAAGTTCCAGAGAAAGAAGCACAGAATCGTTCTCCCCACTCAGGACAGCAAGTAACTCAATAATTAAGGAGGCTGGGGGCACAGGGGTTAAGGCATCAAGATCAAGTGGCTTTGCTGGGCCTGAGTGTCCATCTTGGTTCTGCAGTTTAGAGCAGAGAGATCCTGGGCAGGTTCTAAACCCCTCTCACATGTGATATGTGACCCTTCCGTGGCAGGGTTGTTGAGAATTAAATGCCAACATGTTGGCATGGGGCCTGGCCTTAGATAGGCCTTAACAAATGGTGAATGTTTGACCACAGGGATGTCCTGGAGTCCCGACCACAGCAGGAAAGCTGCCAGCACTACACACGGGACTTCTGGGTTTAGTTCCCACCGGAGGTCTGCCTGTCTCTCAGCATCTGGGAGGACCTCGATCCCAGTCCGAGAGCTCCCTTCAGTGCAGAGTTAGAGGTCTGGAAGGCACAGCATTCACTCCATGGGGCATGAGGATTCTTCCCTGGCAGCAGGTGGCCCCCAACTACAGAGCACCAGCACCTCATAGCTGGGGGGGCCACGATTGATGTCATATCCCACAGAGCATCCTCAAGATGCTCACCTGTGAGTGACAAGACCACACATAAAGATGTCACTTTAGATTACAAGGCCTGCAGTTCCCAAGGAATCCTTCTTTGTCTTCTCAAAGTCCTGACTCACAACGCGACACAGTCTAGAATTCCAAATTATTAACTTTAAGAGGTAGGGCCTCTTCTTTAGTGTCCAGGATCTGGGGCCAGAGTGGGCAAAATCAGTGAACCCTAGCTGGGTGTGCATCACGTGCTCCACCATCAATGAGTGTTAAGTCTTCTGAGAACATGGAGTGTGCCCAGAGGTGCAATTACAGCCCCTCCTCACTGGGAACCTGTCGGCTAGGTGAAATAGCGAGACGCGAACACAAGAGAAGCCCACGATGGCACTGGGACCTCAGAGAAGGAAGAGCCCCCTGCACTGGAGTCAGAAAAGGCCATTTTCAAATGTGAGAAGTTCCAAAGGTCTGTGAATGGAGCAACGAGGATAGCAATTTGGAGGCTCGGCAATCATACCATGACACATGGGAACAGTCTGTGATGAGATTTCGATGTCATCAATAGGATTCAAGGGATGCCATCAATGAAAAGCCAGACAGATGCAGATGTGGGCATTCCTCTCTGAGTGTCTCCAGCCTATGGTGGAGAGATCCCCACCAAACTTCATGCCTCCCCTGACCTGTAAGGCCCAGAGTCAGGGTCTAGAAGGCAAGTGGTACTCCCCCATCTAGGAGAGAGAAGAACTTTCCCTAACACAAGGTTAGTCTTGAGAGAAGACATATCTCCATTTTGAAGTTGTAATCCAGGCTTTGGGCTTTCAAGCCAATTCTGAATGAGCTTGGGTGGAGGTCCTCTGGTTCCTGCCAGACCCAATCATCTCTCCACTTGGAGGAAAGGTCTGTAGGACCCAGGGTCCTGCACTAGCTCAGGGGTCTCCTCTCTAGGCAGAAACACTATGAGTCTGGGCACAGTGGTGCAGGCCTGTGATCCCAGTACTAGGAGGCTGCAGCAGGAGGATGATGCCTTCAAGGGCAGCCTGGGCTACACAGCAACACGTAGTCTCAAACAAACAAACAAAAAAAGGCAGTACCTTGAGAAGCCCAGATCTAGGCCCACCCTCCCTATACTCTGAGAGCCTGAGCCACCCCCTCATCTTTGGGGTCAGTATTCCAGGCTCAATTGTCACCTCATCCGGATGACACATCCTGGCCCACAAGTCATCTCTCTAAAGAGAGCAAAAGAGCCCCAGGAAACCTGCCTCAGTCCCTTAGGAGATAATCTCAGTGATGCAGAAGTCTGGGAAGAGCATGTTGTCTCCAAGCCCTGAGGTTTCATGAACTGGAGGGCCAGCATCCTCCATCAGAACATCCTGGAGCCACACGGAGCTCACTCCTGGCCTCTGTTTCTTTTAGTGCTATACAGACTCAAATTTCCATTGCTGTAACAAAATATCTGGTGGTGGGTAATATGTAAAGAGGCTTATTGAGTTGACAGTTTCGAAGGCTGAAAATCCAAGATCCAGTGGCCTTGTGATCGATCTCTGGTCAAGGCTACACAGCAGATGGTACAATAGTGGGGGTGCATGTGAGAGGCATTGCACGGTGACACAGGAAGCCAGAAAGTGAGCAGGAGCCAGTCTTCTCTTTGTTAACAACCCATTCTCCTGAGAACTAACCAAGGTTCCACAAAAACTACCAAGATCTATTGCAAGGGTGAGGGCAGCACAGCCAACTACCTATCTTATACCAAGCCCCACCTCTTAAAGGTTCCAGCACCTCCCAACATCACTACCCTGAGGACCCCACTGCCAGTACACAAACCCTTGGATGACACACACGTGAACTGAATCCAAGCCACATGGAGCCTCAGTGCAATGGGGACACAAAGCGGGCTCACCATGCTATCATTGAGCCCACGGACTGTGCTCAGCTATGAAGGCTGAGGAACCAGCTACACGGAACCGGCCAGATGCCTGCTTCCAGGACACATCACTTGTAAGAACTGCTTGAGTTTAAAATCCAGTCTGTTCCCATTCTACTTTTTTAAAGACTTCATCTACGGAAAAATAAAGGTGTCCTCTTACAATTTCTCAGTGAGGCATGAGTGGACATCACACTTCATTCTGTAAAACAGTTCCACCTGTGGAAAGAAACCACATCTTGGTAGGTACATTTTAAACCACTGAAAACACTTAAGTCAAGGAATAAATTTTGTTCCTAAAGCACAAATATACCAATGATGAAAACCATTTACATTCTCATTAACTCCAAGCTCTGACAATGCAGTAAGCATTCTTATAATGCCTCACCCTATAACTGCTCTTTAAGTCGGTCTTAATTTATTTCAGAATGACACTAAATCATGGGGAAAGAACACTCTTTTCCCCATCATTCCTCAGCCCAAACACATTTTTTTTCAGTAGTTGGAGGTTGAACCCAGGGCCTCACAGGTACTTTGTAAGAGCTGTACCACTCAGCTGCACCCACAGTCCATTTTTTATTTTGGTTCAGTGTCTCACTAAGTTACACAGGCCACCTCTGGCCTCAAAACTGTGATCCTCCTGCTTCTGTCTCCCGAGTTGCTGGGATTATAGACAAGAGCCACTACACCTGGTTCAGGTGTGGTCTTGAAATGCTAATGGTCTAAATGCTGCTGATGTCACAAGCCTACTTTCTTGGACCTCAATCTGAGCGATGGTCCTGTGTCTGATCTCTGGAATGTGCCCCAGCCACTCAGTGCCCAGAATGACATCTGCAACACTGAGACAAGGCCTCATGTAAGAGAGCCCTGAGTCACTGTCATTCCAGGTGTCAGTGATACTTGGAGCTCCTGCCAGCCTCAGACCCTGTGAGGACAAGGTAAAGTGATCCCCAAAGAGAGCTATTAGCACAGGGCCCCTGTGACAACAAACAACAAACACTGAATGCAAAACAGTATGAACATGTGGCCACATCTTTCCAGGCACCCTCAGGGAGCTCATGCTGAGCCCCTTCCCTTGCATTCACCCTTGCCTTGGAACATATCTGTGGGAAACCTCCAACTACAGTTATTATGCAACCACACTCGCTGTACAATTCTCTTTGTCCTAGTCACTCCCCTGGGTGATTTGTTCTACACAAGAAATCTCTCAGTTGGAGCCCTTGCCTTGGAGCTTTGTTTTGTTTTTTTCTTTTGTGGTAGTGGAGATTGAGCCCAGGGCTTACCACATACTAGGCAAGTGCTCTACCACTGAGCTACGCCCCCAGCCTCACCTGGGAGTTAGTTCTAAGACCAGGATCCTTGTTCCAGATGTACCACCTAATATGGGTATGAGCTGAGAAATCCAAGCGATTATTCTTTTGACTGTTTCCTCATTGGAACAATTGCAGAAGCGATTTTTTTCTTGACCATTTTGAGGATCCAATCAGACACTACACAGAAATGCCCAGTCTTTCATCTGGTAATGGATCCATGAGTGTTTACTGACAAGAATTTCAACTGGAGAAGAAAAAAGCTACCTTTATTTCCCCATATGCCCCCTATACTGCTCCAGGTGGCTTCTGTGACATAAATTGGACCCCAAGAGAACTGCTCATGCCCACACACCCTGCATGGTCTCCATGCATTCTCCTCCTTATTGCTGAAGTCAACCCATATTCTGGAGTCTCTATGGCTTAGGTCCATGGGGCCCTTAGTCCCAGGACCAGCAAAGGCCTCATGGGTATTTTCATCCACAAAAACATCTCACTGATACTTGGCTTGTCCTGATCTATGTACCCACAGGACCTGCCTCCCAAACAGATCTTGAAAAGCTAAAAAATTTGTCCTCCTCAACCCACCATCTCGCTCGAAGCACATGTGCACAAAATAGAGATGGCAGCACATTTAATCTCATGAAAATCTGACTGAGAAGCTGCCTTGCTCACAGATTCCAGGCAAAAACTCCATCACAGGCTGTGTTTCTCACCATGGGATGTAATGTAAAGCCAGGACTTCTTGCCTTGGCTTGTCCATGTCGCCCTGGGCAGGTAACTGGATCTCTCTGACTCAACCATCCTATGCACTTTATCTCTGGGCTCTGTGCAGATGCCATGTGTCAATGCCCAGGAAAGCATTTTGCAAAATATGGTATGCCACACAAGCAATGGCTGTCTCTATGACCACTCCTATCTACAGATGTGCCTTGTGCTGCCTAGGGACCCAGCATAATATTGAAATTAGTAATTGAAGATTTTCTTTCACAGTAAAATTACACAGACTTTCAAAAAGAAGAAATCCTTTCAAACCTACTATGCCAAGTACTTTCATTTCACTATACCTATCCCCAAACTCTGTCCCTAAGGGCGCTACATCTTATTAATTATTCATAAAACAAATATTTATTACCACTAAGTTCCAGACACCGCCCTAGGCACTGCAGATTCTGCAATGATCAACAAAAAAAGATGAAGTCCTTGTTCTACGTTCTGAAGGTGGAGAGAGACAATAAACAGATAACCAATATGTGGGGAGGTGGTGAGGGTTTAAAAACTAAAGCAGGGTAGGGCTGAGGGTGGAGCTCAGTGGTAGAACACTTGCCTAACATGTGCAAGCCCTAGGTTTGATCCCCAGCACTGCAAAACAGAAATAAAAACAAAACAACCAATCAAACAAAACCCAAATTCCTAAAACAAGGTAAAAGGAGGTACTATCTCATATCAGGCACTGGGGAGGGGTTTCTCTGAGAAGGTGACAGGTGAGCACAGCCTGAATGAATGGAGGGATGAGCCATGGATATGTGGAAGAAGAGTATGCAAGCCTAAGGCCCAGAAACAGAAGAGCATGGGGGGAAAACAGGAGACCAGAGACATGTTGGGTGCTGAGGAAAGGAGGATAAATAGCCAAGAGGGGCTTAGAGCTCTTGGACAAGTCTTTGGATTCTATTCTGAATCAAGTAAGTTTCCACAAAAAGGTTCTGAGCAGAGGGCCAACACGATGTGATTTATATTTCAATCTCATTTTCCAATAATTTTTGCTATTATATAGGAATACAATTTTTACAAATTGACCATATATCCTATGCCTTTTCTAAATTCAATTATTAGTTCTTATAGTATTTTTGTAGATTACAGTAGTACTCCCTTGTCTGTGGTTTTGATTTCCACAATTTGTTACCCAGAGTCAACTATAGTCTGAAAATATTGAATGGAAAATTTCCAAAATAAACAGTTTGCAAGTTTTAAGTTGCATGCCATTCTGAATAATACAATGAAATTTTACCCTGCCCTGTTCTGTTCCACTCAGAACATGAATCATCCCTTTGCTCAGTGTATCTACCATGTATATACTACCTGCTTGTTAGTTATGACTTAGTATGCAGGTCAGTTATAAGACTTTGGTGGTGATGTAGGTTATTTGCGTTTAATAACCCTTATTTTACTTAATAATGGCCCCAAAGCACAAAGTAATGAAGCTGTAAATTCAGATATGCCAAAAAGAAGCAGTAAAGTGCTTCTTAATGTCCTTTTTATCACTAGTTCAAAGCCAGAGGCAGCTTGCATAACTTACTGAGACCCTGTCTTAAAATAAAAAATAAAAAATTGTCTGGGTATACAGCTCAGTGGTGGAACATTTGCCTAGTCCATGTGAGGCAAAATAAAATCTGGTCTGGGGTGCACTCCAGTTGTAAAGCACTTGTAAAGTATGTACAAGGCCCTGGGTTCATTCCCCCAAGTACCACAAGAAAGAAAAAAAGTATCTTGCTCTATTTATTCAAGACATCAAGAAAACACTGAAGATTTCTCAAGACCATTATCTGCTCAGAACTCTCCTAATACTCTGCTGGACAAATGCAGTTGCCTCAGTGTCCCCAGTTCTTATGTTTCCTCTGCTCAGCCTTCTGGTAGCCTCTGCTCCCCTATGGCTGGGTTTTAAGGCACCCACAGACAGAAAGTTAGGGTGAATGTGGATATTGCCTCATAAGTGCAATTGCAATTGCATCAAAGACCAGCACTGAGTAGCAGTACTTTCTTTTCTTTTCTTTTTTATCTTTTTTTTTTTTTTTTTTGTACTGGGGGTTGAACTTAGGGCCTCACGCTTGCATGCTCTGCAAGTGCTGGACCACTGAGCTGTACCCCAGCCCAACTTGTTTTTTTTTTTTTTTTACTTTTTTGAGACAGGGTCTAAGTTATACAGACTGCCTCTGGTCTCAAACTTGTGATCCTACTGCCTCCTCCTCCCCAGCTGCTGGGATTACAGGCATGTACCACCGCACCCAGCTAACAGTAGTACTTTCTTGAAGACAGTTATTTCATATATTTTGTCTGATGTCATAATTGTTTAGGAAAAGAAAGCAAATTCAATATTTATTGCTCCATCATGTCTAGCATTAGAAATCTGATTACTCTTTAAAAGGTGACTCTAGCTACTATGTAGAGATTTCAAAATGAACCACACACCCTAAGATTACATGAAAAAGATTAATGAGGGAGCTTTTTTTGAAGCAGAAAATGCTTGTTTTGACACCTGTTAAACACCTGTGCAAATATGGCAAGGCATTAGTGTGAAATGTACTCTTCAGATAAACCCAGGGCAACATGAGGATAGTTCTCATCTCCAATTCCAGGCAGACACGTGCGGTTTTGAAGGCTGGAGTGAGGGGATCTCCTCCCCTGTTTTCTCTGGCCACTCCCAGCCACAGCTGTAGCAGGAAGATGGCGGCAACCTCCTGAAGCTCTTTCCATGTTCAAAGCGGTGACCAGTGGACTGCCTGGCCATCTCATCTGGAACACCAGCCAAAAGGACAGAAGACTCCAAGTGTGCAGCTTTAACACTGCCTGGAAAGCTATGAGCCCATCCTCAGGCCTCAAGTCTCTTTGAGACAACTGCAAACCCTCAGTGCTGTGGCAGGAATGAGTCATGTACTACCACTATTACAAATGCAGATCCAAGCTGCTGTAGTTTAGGTCATTTTTTTCTCCTTTTTTGCATTACTAGGGGGTTGATCCCAGGACTTTATGCATACATAGCAAGCACTCTTCCACTGGGCTGCACCCTCAGCCCATTTCTTTACCTTTTATTTTGAGACAAGGTCTCCCACTTAAGTTGCACAGGCTGCCTCTGACCTCAAACTTGTGAGCCTCCTTGTCTCCACCTCCCTAGTCACTGGGATTGCAGGTGTGTGCCACCTTGCCGATCTACATAGTGTGGATCTGAAATATCTCCTAAAGGCCCATGTGTTAAAGGCTTAGTCCCTGCTTGGTGCTACTGGGAAGTGGAAACTTTAAGAGGTGGGCCTCCGAGGTAGGTCATTGAAGGTATGCTCTTAAAGAGGACTGTGGGACCCCAGTTTCTTCCTGTCTCTCTTTTTTTCATCCAACCATGAGGGAAACAGGCTTCCTCTTCTCCAGGCTCCTGCCATGATGTGCTGCCCCACCACAGGCCCGAAAGCTATGGGGCCAACCCATTTTGAATGGGAACCTCCAAAACTGTGAGGCAAAATAAACCTTTTCTTTTCCTAAGTTGATTATCTCAAGTTTTGTTACAGCAAAGGAAAGCTGACTGACACAAAAGTCAACCCTCCAACCAAAGGTACTTTTGAGCAAATGGCTGCCCCTGGCACCACAAGGAGGGATCCAGGTGGGGCTGAGGCAAGCAGTCCTTTTCAGTCATTCAGCTACACGACTCCATGGCTTCCACTCCATGGCTTCCACGGCTTCTCCCATCCCACAGGCTGTAAATCTAACAGCTTGCAAGTGAGTAGAAAGATTTTATCAACCCAAATAAAAACCCAAAGCCAAACTCAAGCCAATCATTGTGAATGCCTATCAGGCAGATAAAGACCTCAAAGGGCTGTCCCTTCACTTTCCTGGTACAAGCTGCCACCTGCTCCAAACAACAGACCACAGCTCAGGTTTCCCAGAAAGCTTAACAGTCCAGTGACCTTCCTCTCCCAGGTATCACCTCCTTCAGTGGTACAATGACATTCAGAATTTACAAAAGCTGGGGCCCACAGTTAAGAAGTGGACCAAGTCTCCCCATTTCCACTGAAAGCCCAGGTGTGCAGAAATGAATTTCATTAATCCTTCATTTCCCTCCATCTGGACTGAGGCTCTATATTCATTTGTATAACTAGCCAGAATAATCCTAAAGATTCAGAGGCCTACACAGAGAAAAAGCCCCAAACTTGGCTTGCCTGGCCCTATGTGTAAAGGCTTCATGTACAAAGAGTACAGGGCATTAAAATTGTGCTGATTCCTAGCCTCATGCAGTGAACTGGCATCTCAGGAGTTCAGCCTCCCTGAGCGGCTCCTGGGTAGACTTTCTGGAGACATTTCAGAGGAGCCTCATAGAAAGCTGTCAGGCAATTTCTGGGTAAGGTTTCAGTGCACAGCATGCAATGTATAAGCCCCAGACAGCAGCAGTAGATTCTTCAGTTTCCCCTCTAATATTTGCATTAGATTCCCTGTGCTTCTTAGGAACTACTTATTTGCTCATAAAGTCATTCTATTTTGGTTCTATTTTATTCAGATTGATCTGCAACAGCTGTACTACGTAACTGCGATAACACTTAAGAAGTGGGCAGGTATGGAAAAATCCCTATTGTGTGTTTGAGAAAGCAGCCGTGATCTTTAAAGGATCCCAGAAGAAGTTTCTAGTATTTCCATGTAATATGGACCCAAGCAACCATCATCAAACCTTTGTTCATGAACCCTGCTAGTGCAAACAAATGGAGCTCTCTGGCTGCAGGACTTGAGCAAACACTGGCTGCCAAATGACATTTCCTCTCTGTAGCATGTTCCTGCTGTGACCTACCTGTGGCTGTAAGGCCCACTGAAATCTGACTCCCACTAGCCTGCCTCCAGGGGAGGCACCCAGCAGGCCATCTGTGAGCACGCCCCAGGACACCTGGCCACGTTGCTCTTTCTGCCTGGTTCCCTTCCACCACCTGGAACTCACAGAACCTGTCCCCAGGCACAAAGCCCAGCAGTGGGAGGGGCAAAGGGCCAGCAGCAAGACCGGAAAGCCAGCAACAAAAGGAATGGGTGGCAGGGCAGGAGCAGCTTCAGAAACGGAGTGATTTAATTCTGAAGGAGGAAACTGCTGCGTTTTGCCCCGATTCTGAACCCTCCTGCTTCATCAAACATCACAAGCAGTGGGTGACACTGTCTCCTTCACTGTGGCACCTTCTCTCTCTCCTTGCACTTGAGAGAATTCTTCCATCCCCTCACCTCCAACTTGGACTGCACCTCACCATGCATGGTTCCTGGCTCCCTCATCACTGATTTCGGGACCCACAGAACCCTAACCAGCTCTGCCCACCATGACAACTGTTCTCCTCCTAAACAAGGAGCAGCCTGGAGGCTGAGAGGGGCGGAGTTAAGGTGTCCCATCCACACCCACCTGCCACCAGAATGTAGGTTTTTGGGTCCTCCGGGCCTGGGTCTGTTTGCTTACCTGTTAGGTGGCAGCAAAGGTCTACAAAGGGCACCAACTGCTGTACCTCCTTTCAGGGGTGATGGGAGGATACAATAAGGGGGTACAGATGAAGTGTTGAGCCCAAAGCTTTCAGTAAAACAGAGGCAATTTGAGACCCAGGTTCCTAAGAGCTTACTGGGCACACAGAATCAGAAAAGGCTGAGAAATCTTTGATTTTTCTTTTCTTTTCTTTTCTTTTTTTTTTTTTTTTTGCAGTACTGGGGGTTGAACCCAGCGCCTCGCATATGCATGCTTTCCAAGTGCTGGACCACTGAGCTACACCCCCAACCCATTTTTTTTACTTTTTGAGACAGGGTCTCGCAGACTGCCTCTGGTTTCGAACTTGCAATCCTCCTGCCTCTACCTCTCGAGTCGCTGGGATTACAGGCGTGCGCCACCGTGCCCACCACCTTTGATTTTTCAAAGAAAGATTGAGATGGTGAAGGCTGTGTGTCCTGGTGGGACAATGGCAGGCCACAGGTGAGCAGCAAGCAGCTGTGGCAGGTGCTAAACTAAGGCAGGAGGACCCAATGCACCCACAACTCTGCTCCCAGTATGGGTACGTCCCTTCCACACTCTGAGTCTCAGGTATCTCATCCTTCAAAGGGGACGTATTCACACTGGCCGTGCCTACCTCACAGCAGAGCTGGGGCTCAAACAAGACCAGTGAGCACATGCTGTGCTTTGGACAGAAAAGATGTCTACAAGCCATGGGGAGGTTTCTTTTGATTGATGGGACCCTTGGCACAAAGGCACCTGGGGCCTAGCTGGGTTACCAGGGGAGGGGCAGGGAAGAGGGAGAGGCCCTAGCACTTGTTGCAGGGCCTCCACATGTAAAGTACTGCACCAGGCACTAAAGGGACCAGGCTGATAGAAGACTGTTCCTGTCTTAACACAGACAAGAATTCTCACTTTGTGTGCTGGGTCCAGACAGTATACCCACGGACACTTCTGACATTCTCCTGTGTCCACAGATCAATAAGGAGTACCAGCTCTGCCCTGGGGTGCAGGATGGGCCCTGCTAAGTCCTTCACTGGGCCCACTGAGTGACATTCAAGCCAGCCCATGTCACCTGAACCCAGACACTAGTAATCAAAGCCAGAAGTTACCTGGTTCAGTCTCCAAGCCAGGCACCCTGAGCACTTTCAGAGGCTTTGGTTTCTTCTCAAACTGTTCTATTCTTATGACCAAACCCATGGAAACCCCAACAACACCAATCACTCCACTCCTGCGTGTTTCACCTGGCAACGGGAAAACCACAGAGGTAACATCGTGTGCCTATACTGCATACCAGGACCTTTAATATAGTTTGTTTCTAGAACAATGCGGACACACTTGTGATTAAATCTCTCACTGTTCTGTCCAGCTGACTCATTTAGTGGCTTCCCAAGTGCCTGGCCCCTCCACACCCCAGGGAGGCAGGGAGCCGCCCTTGTGTTTTGTCCCCATGATGCACACAGCGATGAATGTTGCTTCCCTGTTTTCTCTGGTGACGATGACTGATCTCCTCAGCAAACACCTGTGCCAGAGACTGGAGTGAGCAGAAAAGGTGCGAGGGAAAAGAAAACATTTTGCAATTTATTAAAGTACACGTGCTAACAACTGGCTCCCTTTAGCAACAACAACAACAAAAGCAGCTTGCAAAGAGCAGAGGCCTACCAGGCAGAGAAGCCATTCTGTCTGATGCTGGCTCATCTTAGGTTCATTTTGGCTCTGCCTGCCTGGTGCGCTGTGGACAAGGAAAGGCTACATGTCTGAGACACTGAGCTGGCCAACCCTGCGAGACCATGAGTAGTGAGTATGGTAATGCCCACTCGTCTGCCAGTCGCTCCTGGCTGTAACCTTGCCAGGCCTGTCCAGCACTCACCTTCCTCTCCCCTGTGCTAGGGTCACATCAGCTGTGGCTGCATAAAACCTACTCTTTGACCCACTGCTGGTCTACAGTAGGGCCTGTGCCAGGCACCTGGCAGGCTCTCCCGGCATGCCCTGAGGTCCACGGCAGCTCCTGAGGTCTGACCCCCCATGGCTCAGGGCTGCAGCCTCTGGGCCCCCGCCTGGCATAGCCTCCCTCTCCCCACCACAGCCCTGCTGAAGCACAGCCCAGCTAATTCTGGGCTCCCTGCCACCTGCACAAGCCCACGCTGCACATGCTCTGACTCATGCCGAGGCACCCAGAAGCAGGGTTGGCAGAATGGCTGCAAGGCACCCACTGGGCACCAGTGGACAGCTGGGGCTGCAGCAGGATCCAGGTTGGCAGTGAGATCCAGAGGTGGCTAGGATGCTCCGACCACCTTCACCAAAGTGCACCGGTAGATGAGCCCAAACGTTCAACTCCACAAACTGGCCAGACACCCAGCCTTGTACTCACTGTACACAATCATGGAGGTAAGCTCTAGGGTTAAATGTTAAACCTATTACTACTCTTTAACATTGAGACCCACTTCAGCATGTGGAAAAGTCTTACAACATTACCAATGTGCTCAAATGTAAAAAGCTTCATACAGAAAAAGGAGATAATTTGCCTCTTACAGTTCATTCAACTTGGCCCAAACACTATTTACTACTATGTGCTACTTTTCTGTATGTCTATAGAACCTGGGGCACAGGCCCACCTTCAAGAAACCACAGTCTGTGGGAGAGGTGACAGACATCTCTACAGCCCACCTGTCACACATAGGTACAAAGTGCTAGAGGGGAAACAACCAGGAACAGTCACTTCTGCCCAGGATGTGATGGAGGGAAGACAGCCCAGCAAAGGCAACATGGGCCAGGTAGGCAGGGCTCTGGGCAGAGAGGAGGCAGGTGTAAGGCCTTTGATATGTGGGTATGTTTGGAGAAGAGGGAGGACCAAGGCTGGGAGCTGTGGGGAGTGTGGGGAGAAACAAGTGTTGGAAGTGATTACATACAAGCAGCACTGGGCAGACTTTGAAGGTTCTGGTGGAGCTGGCTCTGAGTAGACAGACTGAAAGGTGCAGGCCAAGGGTCACATGGTCAGGCTGGTGGGATCTCACCAGCTGGTCCCTTGGTCACTAGACACACATCTCCTTCCAAGGGCAGGTCTGCACACCCAAGGAGTCGTGGAAAGTAGGGTTTTCAGGAGTAGAGTTACTTATACACTCTGAGGCTCCACAATGCTCAAAATAAAAAACCTGGTACTACTTACCTTGCAGTGCTGTCTTGAGGATAAGTAAGCTGAGTTACATGGAAGCCCTGGCCTGTGGTGACCAGTAGGGCATAATGTGGAGAAGGCAGCCTGAGGAGAGGGACATGACTCCTCTCAGCCCCGGCTTCCTCTCTTTCAAGAATGGGCCCAACACGTGCCCTGCTGACAGGCTTAGGTACCATCTCTGCAGTGCAGCTCTGTCACCACCTGAATGTGGGGTCTAGCCGGTTTGCCATGTGCCCCACTCTGGGGCAAGAGCCAGGCCAAGGGGAAGCGCAGGAGCCCCCAAGCCCAGGGGACCACGTGGGTGAAATCCTTGCTCCCTCCCACTCCTCCAAAGCCAGGTCACAGCCAGGATTCTTCAAGCAGTGGCATCAAAATTCACTACTTCAGCTGGCCTCTGCCTGCCTGCCAGGCAAAGCATCCCAGAGCAGGTTTCCAGGGAGACAGAGATGTCACACCCACGTGTAACAAGGGAGCCACTGTGGATAAGCACGTGTAACCGCACACCTGGGGATCTCCAGCCACAGGAAGGGGCCACTGAGCAATCAGGCAGGGGCCTGACCCCTTCCATGCCCCCAATGAGCAGCCTTCACTCCCCAGCTCACTTCCTGGCCTCCACCCAGCCACGAGGCAGGCAAGGAGGCAGCACCACCACGGTGGGGGACCAGGTGGGCAAAGCCCCACAGGAGCTTCCTGAAGAACCCACAGCCCCTACAGTTCCCCTCACCAGCCCTCGGGTTACATAAGCTGGGTCCTATCACTGCCAATGGTGGCTCTAAGGTTACATGGCTGGACGTAGGCCAGGCCAGCTCACTGTGTGTTTCCACCCTCTTTAAAGGAGTCCCTTCGAGGGAGACTTTTCATAAAATAGGGCCCCTACAGGCAGATGGAGGCACCAGCCCCTCCCCACCCTTGCTGGCCTCCCAGGGAGCGGGCTCACTAGGTCACAGCGCTGACTCTTCCCCCTGTGCCGGGTCCACACCACAGGGCCTTCCATTAGTGTCGCTGCTGAAACAAGGGCTTGAGGAGTACTGCCCGAGCTGAGAGTGCCGTCAGCACCAGGGCAGCCCTGGCCGTTGGCCTCCCCTGCTCTTGTGTCTCTTTTAGATGGTAACATTCCAGGAATGTAGGGTCCCTGGGAAAGAAGGGCCTAAGCCCCTGGTGGGCAGAGTCCAAAGTCAGCAGGTGCCCAGGGGGCCAGGAGGCCGCTCAGAGCAGCAGCCCAGGTCCCGGTGTCGGCACCTTGTTCAGTCATGGGCCTCTGCTGGTGTGAGTGGTTTTGGTGAAGGGATGGCACGGGCTGCTCGTGGTAAAACACTAATGAGGCTGAGGGTGGAGTATCCACTCCCTGGCCTGGCGGAAAGACTAGGTCGGACTTGTGCATGGAGTGACAAGGAAAGGAAGCAAAGGGCATCACACGCTGGACCTCAGGACACTCAGGCCCAGGAACCTGGGGGTACAAGGTGCTGGAGAGGAGCCACCCCTGGCCGCCCCCTT
>VMDO01000997.1:202207-238595 GCA_007922755.1 Pedetes capensis
GGGGGGGGGGGGGGGGGGGGGGGGGGGGGGGGGGGGGGGGGGGGGGGGGGGGGGGGGGCCAGCCAGAGCCCTGGAGGAGCGCCTGCATTCCCCCCACTCCCAGAGACAGGGAAAACCTTGTGAAAACCACCAGAGTAGAGGAGGAGGGCTGTCAAGTCCACCTAGGTGAAGAGCAAGAGCTGCAGGGCGGCTAGGCAGGAGGTGGGCTGCCACTGTAGGTCGGGAGCTGGCAGCCACGAGTGGGTGCTGGGCAAGGGAGGGAGTGGTAAGTGGTAGGGTGAAAGTTAGCCTGGCGCAGTGGTGCACACCCGTGATCCCAGTGGAGGTAGGATTGGAGGTTCCAGGCCAGAGTTAGCCTGCATGCCTTAGCGAGACCCTGTCTCAAAATAAAAAATACAAAAGGGGCTGTACGTGATGCTCACAGGCGGAACACTCGCCTAGCATGCATGAGGACCTGGGTTCAACCCTCAGTTCTGATAAAGAAAAAGTCAACACCAGTTTGTGATGAGAGGTCATACTCTTCCAACAAAGCTTTCCTCAACTCTCTGGTGGAGACCAGCCACAGGGAATTCTTCAAAATGCCACTGACTAAATCTCCTTAGCACCAAGATCAAACTCTGATCACAAAGACACACTTTATATCCAGCTCAAGTGATAAAGGATTGGCAGACCCTTGTAACTGGCCAACAGAGTGGCTGCTCTTGGGGTCACTCTCAGGCCCAGAGAACCAGATGGGGGGCAGACAGAAAGGACACTAGCTCCTTTTGGGTAGGCTTAGAAAAAAATGGGGATTTTTGTAATTATCAAGTCATTCATTGTATTGAAAACACTGTGCTGTAGCCACATAACAGAATACTACTTGGCAATAAAAGAGGAATAAACAATTGACACATGCACTATACGGAAGAATTGCAAAGTAACTATGGGCTGAAATAAGGGAAAGAACACATACCACATGATTTCACTTACACAAAATTCTAGGCAATGTGACATTAATAATAGTGACCTAAAGTGGATCAGTGATTGCCTAGAAGGACTATGGGGATGGCGGGAGAGAACAGAGGAGTGTGAAGAACTTTAGGGGGTAAAGGGTATGTGTACTATCTTGACTGTGGTGTTAGTTTTATGGGTATATCATTTGTCAAAACTTATCAAACTATGCACCTTAAATGTATGCAAATTATATACCAATTATACCACAATCAGCCTGCAGCTGTACCACCCTGGCATCTGATCCTGTCAGGTCTCGGAAGCTAAGCAGGGCAGGCCTGGTTAGCACTTGGATGGGACACCACCCAAGAACACCAGGTGCTGTAGGCTTGGAAGAAGGATCTGGCAGCCCACTCCCAAAAAACATCCATTAAAAACCCAATGAATAGCAAGTGCCAGGAATGACACAGAGTTGGGTAGGGCTTCATCTGTTGTACATAGAGTTGCTATGTTGTGGTTGTTGTTGTTAGGTGTCATTGAGTTGGGTCTGACTCATAGCAACCCTCAGATGATTTTCAGTGGCTGATTATTTTGGGATTGCTTCAGGAATGGATTGCCACATCCTTTTCCCACTTCTGTGGCGCCGGGGATCAAATCTGAATCTCATAGGGTGTGGAGCTGCACTAACTGAGCTAAACCTCAGCCCACTCGACAGCACTTAACAACAACAACAAACCACAATAAAGCTGTTTCAAAAAAAAGTAACTCATGTTGTTCATAAGAAAAAATATGTTGCTGTTGTTGTTAGGTGCCATCGAGTTGGTATCCGACTCATAGTGACCCTCATAGGGTTTTCAATGCCTGTTTTGGGATTGCCTTGGGAGTGGATTGCCAGGCCCTTCTCCCATTTTTGCAGTGCTGGGAATTGAACTAGGGACCTCAGAGACTGCAGTGCAGCGCTCTACCAACTGAGCTAAATCTCAGCCTGAAGAAAAAATATAGAAAGTTATAAAATCTCCCATAATTCTACCAGTGCTAACTAGAAATAATATTTTTATATGCTTCCATCTAGTCCTTTCCCTATACAGTCACAGGTCATATATCAATTTGTTTTTATGTAGAACACAATCTTTCTTTTAAAAAGTTTTACATCCTGATTTTTTTTCTTATTTTAAAAGTTTTATATCCTGAGGTTTTGGGTTGATTTTGAATTCCCTAATCCCTTGTGCCCCATGTTTGTCAGGTTGTCATGCTGTGGAGGCTTGCATGTTGCTGTGATGCTGAAAGTTATGCCACTGGTATCTTAGATACCAGCAAGGCCACCCAGGGTGGAAAGGTTTCAGTTGAGCTTCCAGACTATCACAGACTAGGGTGAAGGAACAGGCAGCCCACTCCTGAAACAATTAGCCATTGAACACACTGTAAATAGCAGAGAAGTACTGTCAAATATAGTTTCAGAAAATGAGCCCCTTCGGGCTGGAAGGCATTCAAAAAACTGGGGAAGAATCGTGTCTTCCAAATAGAGTTGACCTTAATGATGGAAATAGAATAGAGCCCCTGGGACCTCCTTTTGCTGATTTGGCATGACTCAAAATGAAAAGAAGCACAGTGGCTGCAACAATGGGCTCAAATATAAAAAGATCATGAGCATTGCACAGTGTTGGGTAGAGTTTCATTCTGCTTTACTTAGGGTCACTAAGAGTTGGATACAACTTGATGGCACCTGACAATAATTCCTTGTGCACACTGGAAACAGGAGATGGGAAGGCCAGCTCCCTGGAAGTAATTGTGGGCAGGAGAGGGGTGGAGTCACTATGGAGTCCCACCACCAAAAGGGGTAGTGGACATACGTGAGGCACCCAGTCTATCACCCTGAGGAAGAGCCTGCAGGTGTTAGTGCCCTTTTATTGTTGCAGCCCATTCAAATCTTTCTCTAAGGGGGGCTAAATGATAGTGCCTGGCACCCAATACCTGTTTAATCAAAAAACTCACCAAAGGCAACCTGAAAAAAAGGAAGACAGGCCTGTCCTCTAACACCTCCTTTGTGCATGTTGGCCCCTCCTCTTCCCCACAGGTCCTCCCTCTCCCTCCAGTTCCAGCCCACCATCTTTCTTGCCTTCTTCATTCAGCCTCAGATCATGAAGTTCCTTTGTGACTAATTGTCTTTCAGAAATGTTCCTAAGGGCCTGACTACACTCCAGCGTATGAATGACTCATTGCCCCAGACTGGGTGCTCAAATGGCTTCCAAATGTTCCTCTTTGTAAACAACACTGTGAGGAACATCTTTACATAGGAATCTATGATTTCAGATTAATTGTTTCCCTGAGGTAAGTTCCTAGAAATGGAATCACCAGGATAGAGGGAGGAATTCTTTTAAAGGTTTTTTTGTTTTCTTGCAGAGCTGGGGGTTGAATCCAGGGTCTTGTGCATGGTAGCCAAGTGCTCTGCCTTTCAGTCCTCTCCTCAGCCCAACAGTAAGCTCCCCAACACAGGGCTCAAACCCACAACCCTGAGATTAAAAGTCTCATGCTCTACCAACCGAGTTAGCCAGGTGCCCTTCTTTCAAAGGTTTTGCAACAGAGTGCCAAACTGCTCTACAGAAAGCCTGCATCTTCCATTTCCAAAGTTCTCAAAGAGTCCTTGCCACACAACTTCACAGGCACCGCACAGTCACCCACAAAACCAAAACCTGCCAAAAGTTTGCTGATTTAACAGTATAAAATACTATCTTATTTTAATATGCATCCACTTTATTATATGATTGGCTTTCTTTCTCACATTTACTGCTATTTACATTTCTCCTTCTGTGAACTAATTCCTAGCCTTTATCTACATTCTTATTGGGAGGTCTATTTATAATAAGAGTTGTTTAGCTGGGCATAGCAGTATATTCCTGTAACCTACGCACCTGGAAACCTCAGGCAGGAGGATTGTGAATTCAAGACCACCCTGGGCCACATAGCCCCTATCTCAAAAAACCAAAAAAAAAAAGAAAAAAAAATTTAAAAAGAGAGTTTATTCATAGCAACTCTTAGAATTGTTTATGTAATAGTGTATTTTTATTATATGTTGTAAAGCATTTTTCTCAGTTTAATCACCTATCATTTTTCTTTTTTGTTCTTTTTTTCTTAGGCATACTAAAGTTTTCATTCTACTTGATATTCAAATGAAACAATTGTGGCCTTGTGGCTTCTATCTCTGGTTCCATGTGTAGAAAGATGTTTCTCATCTATAATTTCCTACTTGCCCAAATTTTCTTTTAATATTTTCATGATTTGATTTTTACAGTTAAAATTTTAATCCATGTGGAATATATTATGGGGTTTGATATGAGTGGAGAACTTGATGCCTTCCCACATGGTTAAACATTGACTAAGTTGTTTAAATATCATTTTCCAGATTTTAGAGCTTATTCCATGGACATGCTATCTATTATCATTCCAATATCAAAATGTTCAATTTATTATAAATTTACATTGCATCTTAATATCCGGTAGGTTATCCATCTAGCCTCTGGTTGGGCATAGCATTAAATGCATAAATTAATTTGGGGAAAACTGAAATATTAAAGATACTCATCCCTCCCTTGATGGAACATGCTAAGCATCTCCATCTTTTTAATTGCTCTTTTGTGCTCCCAGTACAATTGTATTATGTTCTTCATACAGATTCCACATATTTCTTACAAGCACTATTCCTAGAGGTTCCATGTTTGATCCTATCATGAGTGGAATGGCTTCTCTGGCACATTTCCTGACTATCTCACAGGCAGAGGATTGCATTGTGCACACTTCTGATGTGCAGGTGCTGTCTCCACAACTTCCACCAAGGCAGGCACAGCTGGTCCCAAAGCTTTGACTGAGTGATCATGTCCTAGGACCACAGGGCCATCATCACCAAAGGAAGCACCTGCAAGGAAGGGCAACAGCTCCAAGACACCGGAGCTCCTCGGTTTGGCTGTAGCCTGCTTATTTACTTGCTTATTTACTAACATATTTATTCATTGATTGACTGATGCAGGATGTTGGTCAGCCTCCTGCATCAGCCTCCAGAGTACTCGAGACTATAAGCGCCCTCCTTAGCCTACTTTTAAACTCCTCTGCCTTAGACAATCCTCCACACGATCCACACCCATCCTATCAGTCAGGGCCTGTCCTAGGCACAGGAGACCCTTCTTCCAACTGGAAATGCTTCCCTGCATTTTCCTGTCTGTAAAATGTGGTTCATTTGTCTAGATCCACTTAAATGTTGCCTCCACAATCCAAATCCATGAATACTCACCGGGTTTGTACTTTGTGTGGTGGCACATGCTTCAGCCTACTGTACGGTAAGACATCTGTGACGTGTCCTTGCAGGGTGATGCTGCGGAGGTATGGTCTCCCCTAGTCATTTTACCTCAAACTGCAGCACTGTGCACATGGCTGTAGCAGTGTTGACAAACAGGACCAAGGAAACCAGCAATGCACACCCAGCTATGAAGGAGCTGTTCTACCCTGCTCACTCTATGAGCCAAAAGGAAGGAGTTCAGGAAGACAGGAGCTGAGGACAAAGGAAGGTTTATGCTTCTGCCCTGTAAGCAGACATGGAGGCACACCAGCCCAGGCCAGCCGCTCTCCTGGAATCTCCCAACAAGGTCTCAGGCTCTTCCCTCCCAAGAGCGAGTGGGGAGCCAGTCCTTGGCAATCAAGTCTTCTCAGCCACACCCTAGACAAACTGAGGTGAAGCCTGAGCCTCTCAGTCACAGCTGTCTGGCAGATTCACCTGCAAAGCTTGTTAGGTCCAGGTGGTCCCACCCAGCCTCCAGAGGCAGCCTTCAGGGCGACGCAGAGGCAGCCACAGAGGTGCCAACAGGCAAAGGAAGAGGCAAGCTCCCTCCACAGGGTGGGGCCAGGCCCTCCTGGTATGTGTTATGTTAGGACACTCTGGGTGCACTGTGTGAATGACCGTTCCCCTTACAGGGGAGGAAACACGGTCAGAGCTAGGAGTCTCATCCCCAAGAGATGTGGCTGGGACCCGGAACACCCTATATGGTATTTGAGAAATCTGTCCTTTTTCTGGCTTAGATAAAACCCTGAATCCCCTAAAATTCCCATGTACCTGTTTCTCGATGATCCCTAAATTGGAAGCACCCACACCTGGCTCTTGGTCCTGAGCAGAAAGAAGAGATGTTGCCCTCACCAACTGCTGGGCTTTGATGAAGGTCAGGTCCCTGTGGCCCCTTCTGCCCCATTCTGCATTGCTGCATGGCTAAGCCAAGCCACCAGCTGAGCCCTGCTGCACTGGGTCATTCCCACCTCTGTCACTGCTCAGACAGTTCCCTAAACCACAAGGTACCTCTGCCACACACCTACCCAGAGTGACATTATGACTTTCTTGGGCCTTATCTGCCCCTTCCTCCATTTAAAAAAAAAAATAACAAAAGCATATTTCACTATTGTGTCAGTACAAAAATGAATATATTATGTATTAAAACATTTTCTTGCTAGGCACCATGGCATGTAACCTATAATCCCAGTGATTCAGGAGGCTGGGGTAGGAGGATCATGGGTTTGAGGCCAGAGGCAGCCTGTGTAACTTATCAAGACCCTGTCTCAAACAATGAAAAAAGGGATTGGGGTGAAACTCAGTGGTAAAGCATTTGCCTAACATGCAGGTAGCCCTAGGTTCAACCCCTCAGTACTGCCAAAAAAATTTCTTCAATCTAAAGTTCATATTTACTTCTGATCTAAAAAGAAATCGAAACTCTTTCATGGGTCCCCAAAACTATGGTGGACCTTCAGTACTGCATCTCCCCTGCCTAGTGCCTGGCCCTGCCCTGCATGAGTCCTGTAGGGTCCCCTGGATGACCCCATGGAAGGTCCAGCTCAAGCATGAGCTCTGCTTACACCCTAGACCCACACATCACTGCCCCAGAAACCCTACTGCCCTCATTGGGCCCTCACTGCATTTAGATAACAGATGCACAGTTCCTATTAGACTGTGAGCTCCCCAGGGGCCTCACCAGCTGTGTACTGAAGGAGGACTGGGTAGAATGAAGGGAAGTGGACTTTTACCAGTGGGCTTTTCTGCATCAGTTGAGATTTGCTTAAAGAAACTTGTGTTAGTCAGATTTCCATTACTGTAACAAATACCAGACATAAATCAACTCAAAAAGAGGAAAGGTTTGCTTGAGTTCACAGTTTGGGTGGTTGCTCTGGAGTATGGAGACACTCTACTTCACAGTGGGAGTGTGTGGCGGAAGTCCATTTGCTTCACCAGCCTATGTAAAAGACAGAAAGAGGAAGCCAAGGCCCTGATATCCTATTCAAGGGCAGACCCCCAATGATCTATTTAATGTTCTTCCTCCAGGCCCCACCTCTTAAAGGTGCCGCACCCTCTCAATAACACTAACCTGAGGGCTTTTAATATGGGCCTCTGGAGGATATTCAAGATCAAACTAGGGCAAAACTTCTGCCTGACCTTCTTGTGGCAACACATGTCACATTCAAATTAGCCTGACATCCAGATATCTCTCGTAGGTGAGAACAGGGCAAGGTCCCCTGCAAAACTGGGCTGAGTGCAGGACAAGCCTATAAGAGTCCAGAGCCTCCTGTGATGGTCCAGTGGAAAAGAGGAGTCCAGGGAACCTCTCAGTCTCTGAGGGCCCAAGAAAACCTGTCTTCTTCTAATGCTAAGATCCCATGGAATTATGACACTTCAGCCTCTTTGCAACTGGTGGTGTGTCCTATGCTTAGGATTGCTCTTAATGCGTGAAAGCTAAGAAGAAATGAAGTCCAGAATTAAATAAAGCTGAACCGTAATTAATCACTGGAGTGTAGTTGTTCTCTTAGCCTGCCACATCTTTTAAATTTTGATTACTTCTTAGAGACTATGTTCTGCTCATTCACGTGGTTTTTTGAAAATATTTTTGTCTTAAAAAAATATATATTTGGCAGTAGAAAGCAACACTTTAACTCAAAACTGGGTGAAGTCTCCAAACGCAGACGTGACATGATCTCAGGCATGCCCTGGTGGAACCTACTAGAATTGCAAGCCAAGTTACCAGGAAGAAAAGCAAACTGCAGAAGCACAACCTGCCATAGCCGCTTCCCTGGAAGCCTACAAATAAACATTAAATCTTCAAACACTAATCCTTAGTTCTGTGTATGTGAGTCCCTGATGTACAAGCACTACCACTGGTGAAAGTCCACTTCCCTTCATTCTGCCCAGTCCTCCTTCAGTACACAGCTGGTGAGGCCCCTGGGAAGCGCACTGCCTAACAGGAACTGTGCATCTGTCACCTAAGTGCAGTGAAGGGCTGATGAGGACAGTGGGGTCTCCAGGGAAGGGATGTGCAGGGTCCAGGGTGTAATCAATATTATGTCACATACACATACAGAGATTTTTCAAATATGTATAGATGTTGAGCTGAGTAGGAACATACAATGTCACCTAGGCAAGCCTCAAAATTCAGTGTCTTTTTGTGGATATTTACCTCCACCATTGTAAAAACATAGTTATGGTCATGTAAAGTTTTCCCAAATTGTTCAATGTTCCATACTCAGAAAATCCAGGCACCATGGGTTTAGAGGAGAGTTGTCGCCTTTAAGAAATCTGGCCACCCTGGATATTGACCCTTTGGTTCTGTTTAGGTAAGTGTCCCCCAAAGGCCCATGTCTTAAATGCTTGACCCCTCAAAGAGGAGCTACTGGGCAGTGATGAAACCTTTGAGAAGTAGGACCCGGTGAGGCGGAGGTCCTGAGGTCACTGAGGCTGTGCCCCTTGCAGGGGACTGAGGGACTCCAGCCTCCTCCTTGCTGTCTTTGCTTTCTGGCTATGACATGATGGTTTTGCTCAGCTATGTGCTCCCTGCCCCATTGCCATCAGCATCCCCACCCAAGAGGCCTAAAAGTGATGGACCAGTTGATCATTGAGTGGAACCTCCAAAACTGAGCCAAAATAAACTTTTTCTCTTTATAAGCTGGGGAGTTCAGGTGTTGGTTAGAGTGTCAGAAACCTAATCAACACACCCTACAAAGAGAATTCCAGTCCCGCTGACAGTGAGGAGCTTAAATGCAACTTTGTACCAAAGACTGGATGTCCATACAGTCCATCAGATGAGCAAAGAAGTATTGTAATACCAACATACTATTCCAACAGAAGTGTTTGTTTAGGAATTGGGGAGAAACAAGAACAGATGATGCTTGGGAAGTATCTGCTCCTTCACTTAATCATGCCAGTGCATAGCAAGCAGTTCACTCAAGATTCCCTGAGGTACCAGAAGACTCAGGGCACAGCCACCCTGTTCCATGTGACCACTGATCCAGTGCCAAGCCATGGTATGACTACCAGACCCCAGGCTGTAGCCACCAGCTCTGGACCCCAGTCCAATCCTTCAGGGGCTTCTGGCAACCACCTCCCTCTCAGCTCCACCTGGGTTTCCTAGGTTGGAGACAGACAAGCCACTTTCACCTCCCTTGACATTTAGTTTCTTGAAAATGAGATCATTATTTCTATTTTTAACTAGAGGTATAATACATAAAGGCATAAAATATTCCTTAAGTACCTAACAGAGTTTGGAAGACAGTACATGCTCAGACGACTGTGTTTTAGCCCCTTCTCTGAGACAGTTGCCAGTTGACAGTCACTCCTTCAGAAGGTAAGAAGGACTTCAAAGACAGAGCTAATTACTCTTGTATGATTCAGGTACGTTTGAGTGTGTGCCCCAAAGGTTCATGTGCTGACAGTGTGGTCCCCAGTGTGGATATACGGAGGTGGTAGAACCTTTAAAAGGAAGAACCTAGTGGGAGATTATTAGGTCATTGGGGGTATTGCCCTTAGAAGGAATTAAGATGGTTCTTGAAGGACCCTGGTTAGTTCCCATGAGAGCAGGTTGTTAGAATAAGAGTGAGTGTGGCCCTTGAATTGCTCTGGCTCCCTGTCTCACCATGTAACATCTTCCTTTTACACATTTCCACCATGATGCCATCCACCAGGTTGTGGTGTACCCAGAAATCCCTTACCACAGCCAAACAGATGTTGGTCTTAAGCTTCCAGAACTGTGAGCAAAATAAACCTCTTTTCTTTAAAAAGTACCCAGCCTGGCCAGGTATAGTGGTTCACACCTGTAATTCCAACAACTTGGGAGGCAGAAGCAGGAGGATAGCAGTTTTGAGGCTAGAGGCAGCCTTCATAACTTAGGAAGACCTTGTCTCAAACTAAAAAATGGAAAATGGGCTAGGGCTGTAGCCCAATGTTAAACCACTTGCCAAGTATGCATGAGGCTCTGGGTTCAACTCCCAAGTACTGCCAAAAAAAGAAAAAAATAACCTAGCCTCAAGTATTTTGTCATAGTAACAGAAAACGGACTAGGTCAAGTCTCATTCTGAGTCTGTCACTGTGCTAAGCATTCTGTAGCCACTAGTCCTTCTATCTAATCCACATGACAACCACATGAGGCAGCACTAGTCCCATTCCATTTTCCAGCTGGGGAACAGAGGCACTGACAGTCCTACTGGTGGAGAATGAGAGACCCAGGTTTTGCACCCAGAGCTTCACTCTGAGATGGGCCAGAAGTAGACAAGGCCTCCAGAATGTGCCCCCTATACTACAGCAGAGTCCTGCCAAGCCCCCACCCCATGATTCAGGTACGTTTGAGTGTGTGCCCCAAAGGTTCATGTGCTGACAGTGTGGTCCCCAGTGTGGATATACGGAGGTGGTAGAACCTTTAAAAGGAAGAACCTAGTGGGAGATTATTAGGTCATTGGGGGCATTGCCCTTAGAAGGCACAGCCTGCCACCCCACTCCTACTCAACCACCTTGCGGGACAAATTATGCACTGTCCAGCATTTCTATCCCACCAAGTCTTACTGTCTGTACTTCAAATAGGATATCATAACTAAAACAAAACAGGGCAGCCTTATTATGATGCAAATGTTTCCAATTCACTCTCTGATGCTTTTTATAACCTACCTACCATTTCTGCACAATCTAGGGGTCATTTCTCCCTGCAGCCCTGGGAGGCAGGCATCATAACCTCTCAAGACTATGAGGAAGACAGTGAACTCAAGGCTTTACCTACACAGCAAGGGCCCAGTCAGGGTGTGGACGGGGCTGGGTCACCCGTGGCCTGTACCCTTCCCCACCCTTCCTGTCCTACAGAAGCTGCTGGGGATGTGGGCAGGGAGAGGCAGGAGGGAGGGAGAAGGGTTGGCCCCAACTCCTCCCTGGGGCTGCAGTACAGACATGAGTTCAGGGAGGAGGGCTGTGGGTGCTGACTGGAGAACAAGGAGCCCGTCCCACAGCTGAGGCCCAGCTTTAGCTCCGTGCATACCCCAGAGGGTGATCTGCACAAGGGCAATTCACCTGCACTAAGTGAAATCCTTGGCAGGTCAACAAAGACCCTCACTAGCCAGGCATTTCCAAGTTCAGAGGGTAAGGCAGGTTAAAAACAAGATGATGAGGAAAGGAACCCAGGTTCAAATCCCTGCTCTGCTGTGTACTCATCACTTGGACAAGTCCTGTGACCTCTCTGTGTCTCAGTTTGCTTCTCTGTAGAATGGGACAAAAACAGCAATGAGTAAAGCAATCCTGACACTCTTGAATGGCAGTTCAACAGTCACAGCGGTAATAAGATGAACATCTCAGGGCACATGGGTGAGCAAAGGGGCTGGGGCATCTATGGCGGGCATCTATGGCTGGCACACTCAGGGAAACAGGCTGGGCACAGCTCTGCTGCTTGCCAGCTAAGCAACCTTGGCCAACATACTTCACTTCTCTGAGCCTCAATTTCCTTATTTCTAAATGTACAGGGTGATCATAAGGATTAAATGAGATAATAAAGGTGAAATTATTCAAAATGAGGAGCCATGCTCAACAGGTGGCAAATACCACTAAGTCTCAGGGCTAGAATAAGACTCTGCTAATATCAAGCATGCCTGCAGCTACTGTAGCATCTGATCCTGTCAGATCTCAGAAGCTAAGCAGGTTTGGGCCTGGTTAGTATGTGGATGGGAGACCACCTGGGAACACCAGGTGCTATAGGCTTGGGAGAAGGACCTGGAGACCCACTCCCAAGAAATAATTGGCCATTGAAAATCCTATGAATAGCAGAGAAGCACTGACAATAGTGTTTCGCCTGCTGTGCATAGGGTCACTATGAGTTGGACACCAACTCGACGTCACTCAACAACAACAAGAACAATTTCTAGCACACTCCTACTTTATGAATTACTTCAAAGCACAAGATGCTGAGGTTTGTACTAAGCAGACTGGGTAGCCAATATTTATAAACTACAAAACCCCCTTAAAATCTCATTTTATATGCTTGCTGTTGTTAGGGGCTGTCGAATCATGTCCGACTCATAATGACCCTTATAGGGTTTTCAATGGCTGATTGCTTTGGGATTGCCTTGGGAGTGGATTGTCATGTGCTTCTCCCATTTTTACAGTGCTGGGAATTGAATCTGGGACCTCAGAGACTGCACAGCAGTGCTCTACCAATTGAGCTAAATCCCAGCCCTTTTATACGCTTAGAAGAGTTGAAAAAAACAAAACAGCAGTTAGTGGTAAAATAATCATTACAGTTTACTCCATAACACACAATCAGTGCATATCTTCAAATTAACAGAAAACAGCTGCTATATATAAATCAAATCATACTTAAAATTCATAAAGAAAAGAGGTCATAGAAATCTAAGGTGAGGGCTGGATGTCAGGACGCGGGTCAGTGGTAGAGTAATTGCCTAGCATGCATGAGGCTCTGGGATCCACCCACAGCACACACACACACACACACACACACACACACACACACACACACCCTATCTGGGTGTATCATTTTGCATATGTTAAATCACCACTTTTTGGGGGGTTGAACCCAGGGCTTTTTGCATACTTTGCAAGCACTCCGTCACTTAGCGGCATCTGTAGTCCATTTTTTATTTCTTACCTTGAGACAGGGTCTCACTAAGTTACATGGACTGCCTCTGGCCTTGAACTAGTGATCCTCCTCCCTCTGCTTCCATGTATGCCACCACATCCAGCTCTACTTTCTTTTTATTTTTTTAAATTTGTGTTTCCTGGATGGGCCTTGCTGTAAGCATGACCTGCTGTGCCCTCCCAAGCCTCATCCTCAGAGCATATTGGGGCTCTTTCTTCCTCCTCCCAGCATCTGTGGGGAGCACCACATCATTTTAAATATCTCATCCCTGAGGGATAACACTTGCTGCTGGGGGCAGAAGAGTATCCCTCTATTGTCTTGAGTATTCCCCCAGCCCTTGACTGTGCCCTGGGGCTGCTAAGAAAACATGTCCCTCCTGGACCCCTTCCTCAACAATGCTTTCCCTGAACAACAGAAAATACAATCATCCACTTAGGGGGTAGCTTGGAACTACACACACAACTGAATTCATAGTAATTGCACACAAAAGCTTGTTTGAAGCAGCAAAGAGAAATACTGTTCATAAACTGACTGAAGATCAATTATGACTCATGAAAAAAAATTGGCTATTAACTTAGCAGTATGTTAACTCATGCTTCCCACTCCTGCCTGATAATGCAGAGCCACTGTGAGAGGGTAAAGAGAGCACAGGGTTCTCTAATATGGAGCTAGAATGGCCAGGTACTCCCCTCTTAACCATGTGCCCTGGCCTCTAAGGCAGGTCTCTTGTGGGTCTGATTTCCCAACACTTGGCTTGCATACAAGTCTGCAGCAACTATCTGCATGTGGCTTCACCATGGTTTTCTACCTAGTTTGAAGCTCAGGTTGGAAGCTTCCAATCCCACTTCTTAAAAAGAACAGAGAGGGGAGCTTCAGCGCTCATGTCAAGAGGCACCTCCATGGAAGCATCCTGTTTTCCCACAGATGATAACAAATATCCCAAACTCTCACCCACAGCTCCATGGACTGAAAAGCACATGGAATCCTCCATGGGACGGGTATAGATAGTCAAAAGCATGTGGCCTGGAGTCACCAATGACTTCCTGAGGGGTCAGCTCTGCAGTGTTTCTCTGGGGTCCATCCCACATGTCTGGCCAATGGCCAGGCTTCCAAACAGTTCTGTCATCCCTGAGTTTCTTTAAATTCTCTTCTCCATAGACTAATTAGAGTGAGTCCTATATAACACAGATGCTGTTGACCAAGATGCGTGAAATCTCAGTACAAATTCATCTCGTGAGAAAGAGCCTTGATGTGAAAAAAAATATATTTCAGGCAGGATGCATCAAAGGAGATGTCTTATACATACACAAGAAATCTACTTTGGAGATAGTACTTGGAAGGAACCGATCAGACAAATGAACAAAAAAGCATGGACAAGGATGTTCACTGTTGCACTGTTACTAAATGGTAAAAGGTTAAAAATTACCTCATTAAACATTCATCCAAGACAGGGCTTAGGCAAGGAAATTGAGACCTATCCATATGATGGAATGCCTCCCAGCCACAAGAACTAATGCAAAGGAAGAATATTTAGTAATCTAATAATGTGGAATAGAGACTATGAGTTTTGAAAAGGTAGCCCACAAGACAATATGGACATTATCTCTTTTTTAGTAAACACATCTGTGCCTGCGGATCTGTAGGAGATGGACTCCAGGACCAACCCCCACTGACCACCAAAGATATCCAAATTGGTAGATGCTCAAATCTCTTATATAAAATGCAGTAGTATTTGCATAGAACCTGCACACAAATTATTTCCTATACTTTAAATCATCTCTACATGATTTATAATACCAAACACAATATAAATAGTTGTTATATGCCATTGTTCAGGGAATAACGACAAGGGAAAAAAGTCTGTACATGTTCAGCAAAGACAATTTTTTCAAATGTTTTAGATTTGCAGTTGAGTGGGTTTGTGGATGCAGAAGCCATGGCTATGAAGGGCTGACTGTGTATCCTTACACAGTGTGCACATGTATATCAGTATAGCACAGATGTTTGGAAGGATATACTCCCAAGTGTCATGGAGACACCGGCTCCTGTTCACTCCGGGTTTGCTGATGGTTGAGACTATCTGTTCTGCCAGCACCTGGCCTTGTGCCACATGAGAGAGCAGCCTGACAGAAATGAGCCAAATCACAAGTCTGGTCGGAGCCTGGTGGCTGACAGACCTGCTCCATGCAGAGTCTACTCCTTTCTGGGCCTTCCTTGCTTGCTGCCCTGGCCAGGTCCTGTCTGCAATGGCTCCTCCTAGGGAGCCCCTGGGACATCTCAGGGCCCATGAAAAGTGTTCTCATCTCTATTCTAGAATGTGGCACCAGATAAGCCTCATCTACCACAATACCCCAACTCAAAAGACCTGCCTTTGCTCAAGAATGTCACAAAGAAAACTACATAACACTGGCCAAACCTCAGATCATAGTGACTGAAACCTTCAAAATACTTGCTGGAAGCACTAATATAGGAGGATTTTAAAGTACTAGTTTCCAATGGAGTGTGAGGTGACACCCAGCAACGGACCAAAACTAAAAGGAATTTGCATCCCATGGAAGTGATCAATGTTTGTAGAGAGTCTTACCAGCCCTGTGTGAGTCAGGCTTCCAGTGGGTGAATATGACCCACCAACAAGCCCTGTTCCTCTGCCCTCCTCACCTCCATTGGCAGTCAGCACTACAGCTTCTATATCACAAATCATCCACACAGGAAGGACCCACAGAAAAAGTTCCTGGTACCCTTCCTTTGAAAAAAATATATAAACGATTAAGGTGTTTGAGCAAGATCAGAGAACCTCAGAACTAGGAGCTGGGTTTGGAACCCAGGCTGGAACAGCAGGTGCAAAGTGAAGATGTGCTCCAGGATGGATCACGGTGTTTCCCATGTCCTATGCAGAGAAGCAGAAAGAACTCAACAAATCCAGGTCTGAGCTTATGCCCTTGGACAAAGTGTGGTCCCCATGCCCACCACACGTGCTCCTGTATCTTCCCTGTGTCTGGCCACACAGCCACAACCAGACCAAGAACAGCTAAAAGTTGAGAACGGCTTGCAAAGACTCAAAGCCGTGCCACAGTATGACAGGCAAGCATCCTCCTGTAGTCACTTCTCTTCCCAATGAGTCAAGAGCTCAACCCAGCCCCAGCATGCAGCCCAGCACCTGAACCTGAAGAGGGCCTGAGCAAGTGTCACAAACCTATACAGATCTATACCTGCTCTCAGCAGGTCCCCAAGCACCTCCGCTGGCCTAGCCCGATAGGACAATGGTTTCACAAAAATTGACCCAATCTGGAAACCAGTTTTGAGAGAGTAAAGTCAGTCTTAAATGTGCATTTGTAGTATTGTTTGAAAACATTCAATTCAGAGGGTATGACAGCAAAAGCAACGGATGAATCTCATAATATACATTAAATACAGGCAAATAAATACTAAGTAGGGCATGTGTGTATTAAACATAAATGGGAGGACCAAGAGATGCCTGCTACTTAGGAGGCTCCAAATATCCCCAAGGTGGCTGGGCAGCAAATAACATGACACTGTAAATACAGAAGGGTACTTAATATTCATAGGCATGAGACTAAATAGATAAGAGAAACCTACTATTTGGTCCTAGTTCCATTACCCATTGGCAACACCTATTCTGGTCTTCTAAATCCAAGGCTATCCATCAGGCTCCCAGGTGTGGTAGGACAGAACTGACCCTAGGTCTCATCTTGGCACCTACCATGTGTAGCCCCACTACTAGTACTTCAAGTCTGGTCCTTGGAGCTACATATCAGTGGGGAAGGATGATGGTATGAAGACACAGGGGACATATGAAGAATGCTCTGTGCTCCAGGGGGCAGGTGCTATGATCCTCCTGCCCTGCCTGCTTCACCTACCCAATCTCTGTCTCCTTGCTTCTCCCTGTTGTTAGGTGTCATCAAGTCAGGTCTGACTCATAGGGACCCTATGTACAATAGACAAACCACTACCTGACACTGTGCCATGCCCAGCACTGTTGTCAGTGCTTCTCTTCTATTCATAGGGTTTTCAATGGCTGATTGCCTCTGGAGTGGGCTGCCGGGTCCTTCTCCCAAGCCTACAGCATCTGGTATTCCCTGGAGATCTCCTATCCCAGTACTAACAAGGCTTGACCCTGATTAGCTTCCTAGAGCTGACCAGATTGGACTCCAGGGTGGTACAGCTGTAGACTTGCTTCTCACTGTATCTTTTAAATTGTATCAAGGTTGTTTCTCACATAGCATCTTCTTCTACCACCTCTGCTAATGCTCGTGTGTGTGTGTGTGTGTGTGTGTGTGTGTGTGTGTGTGTACTGCTCTGTTCTAAGGAGTACCCAAGGTCACAGGATTTTTAAGCAGCAGGGAAGAAACCAGAGCCTGACTGCTCTCTTTGGCTGGACCACCTGCTTTAAGGTCGCAAAACCTCTTTGACATTTTCACACCCCACATTCAGAGCATATCTTTCTAGAGTAGTTTCTTGGGAATTGTGCAAACCACAGCTAATGGTTCCAGTACCTCTCACAGACCTGAGAATTTAGAGGTAGAAACCACAGACAGATTGGTGCACAAACCTCAGAGATGAGGGCAAATATTTCTGGATTCAGTCATACACATTTAAAAACCAATTCCATGCATACAGCTAGGAAAAGACTGCAAATAAATAACTGTCCAATGCAAATAAATAACTTTCCATACTGGGTGCTGTGGTACACACCTGTAATCCCAGCAATTCAGGAGGTGGAGGCAGGAGGATTGCAAGTTCAAGGCCAGAGGCAGCCTGCATAACTTAGTAAGACCTTGTCTCAGAATAAAAAACAAAAAAGGGGCTGGGAGTGCCGCTCAGTGGTAGAGCACCTGTCTAGTGTGAAGCCCTGGGTTCAGCCCCAAGTACTGCAAAACAATAACAACAACAACAACAACTACTTTTCTCACCTTCCAAAAGGATCTTTCGTCATTTCTTTCCACAGATTCCTTAATCATAAGAGAAATATCTGAAATCGCTTCTTTGCAAGAATCTCTTCAAAAATGTTGTCTGAATCCACATGAGAGGTTGATGGCTGACATGGGTTTGGAGATCTTTGTGTGATATTTACATACCTGTATCATCATTTCCCATCAACTCTCTACTAAATTCACCATGCATTGACATGACATCACTTGTTTGTAAGCCACTTAGCTAAGAATGATGGATTAGAGCATGTTGAAAGCAATACAAAGAATTTCAGGGTAATTTCTCAGGATCACAAATGTATCTTAAGGACTCTACTTAACCAAAAGTCTGACATTGTTTTCCGGATGCAGAGATCTAAGAATGACAGGGTTCAATGAGAATTCACCTGATTTCCATTTAGTTTGAGGGAAACAAAGAAGTTTAGAAGACTGGTTGTCCCTGCAATCCTACCTACAGGTGACACAGACCCTACCAATGATTTCAGGTCTCTTGACACTGAAAGAGATGAGCACAACACCAGCCAGTCAAACCCCAGGTGGACGCAAAGGGCAGCTCCTGGGCGGGCTTCTTCTCGCTGGCAGTTCTCGTTCACTTCACGTCCATGTGGCTGAGTCTTAATGTCATTTTAAGTCTCATCTCCTCCAAGAAGCTTCCCCTGAGCACTTCACCTTTAAATCCAGCATAAACTGAATGTGATGGGGCTCAGGTATATAGCTTCAGGCTTCAGAAGGGCTCACCTGATCTTCAGATGACTCCTAAGCACCCTGAAGCAGCAACTATGACTTGGGCTTTTCCACCTTTCTCCAGTTGTTTGTAGTAAAGCTAAGCCCACACAGTCACATCATTCTGATGATGGAGCAGCAGCAGCGAAACAGGGATGATGGTTGGGAAGACATTAATACACATGAAAATGGTTCACTGGGCTGGGCTCCATAATTTGTAAGCAGAAAGTAATTCTCTCTTCTCTCTTCCACGGACACTTCCAAGTACCTCTTTAGCTTGTTTCCTCCCAGCTCTTGGCTGAAATCTCCAGCAGATCCTATAGCTCTTCCAGTGCTTTTCAGGGAATGAAAAGTCCAGTGCACATAAGCCAGGTCAGCCCACCCAGAAAGAGCGAGATGGAGAAGAGAGATTTTCTTGCCTATTTCCCCAGCTTGTTCTTACCTCCTCCTCTCTCTTCCTCCCAACTCACTGGGGTACCTGGTTTCTCTAAGGAATACTGGAGGGGGTGGTTAATATAAAAATATATTTTAAAATTGTTTTTAATTGACATAATTATGGGGTTCAATGTAATATTTCCATATATGTGTATAATGTGTAATGATCAAATCAGGGCAATTAGCATATCCATCACCTCAAGCACTTATCACTTTGCAACCGAGTTGCAAATACTCAAAATCCTTTTGTCTAGCCATTTTGAAATATACAACAAATTATTGTTACCTATAGTTGCCCAACTGCAGTACAGAACCCCAGAAGTTAGTTCCTCTCATATAAAAATATTTTAAGTGTCTTTTACTTGTCCATGGCAGAACATGGAGGTTTAAGGCTAGAGCTCTACTCTGAGCCATATGTACAAAGGACAGAAGATACAAGCTAATCCACAGGTAGAGAAAAGCCCTCTGGTCCTGAGAGATGAACCAGGAGGGACTGAGCCTTCTGCACTGTGCACCTATCCTAGAGGAGAAGGGGAGCAGAGGGAATAAAATCCCCATAGGGACTGAAATACCACTTGAATAAGGCTCATGGAAAACAGAATCATGAGCTAAGACTGAATGCACAAAAAAGAGAAGCAAAGGACTTTCTCTAGGATGGCAAAATTAGGTTCACTTTCAAAACTTTGCACTCCTTAATGAACCCTGGGCAGGAAACATCCCTCCTCTCATTCAAGCTGCTGCAGGTCTACATGCACTCCGGATATATATTTATGACAATGTCCTGTCTGAGCTAATCTCAAGAGGAAACAAATTCAAGTGGTCCCAAGCTTGCCAAGTCAAATCTAGGCCCACCAGGCCATACAGAAAACACCCTCCAGAGGCCCAAGGCCTTCACACAGGGTCTCTCATTGCAGCTGAGAGCATCCCTGAGAGCTGGCTGTCTGTTTTAGTCCATTCCAGCTGCTGTAACAAAACACTATAAACTGGAGGATTATCAACAACAGAAATTTATTACTAAGAGTTCTGGAAGCTGGAAGTCTGAGATCCAGGTGCCAGCAGATTTGGTGTCTGCCGAGAGTGGCTTCTTGGTTCACAGATGACTCCTTCTTACTGTGTCCTCACGTGGCCAAAGGAGGGAAGATGCTCCCTCGGGCCTCTCCTATAATCCCATTCATGAAGGCACTAACCCTTCATGGCTTAATCATTTTGAGGGAGATGGAGACACAAACATTCAGACCATAGTGTCATCATTACTCTCACTTCCCAGAATGGCAAGCTAAGAGTCAGCAAGATTTGGTGATAAGCCCTACAGAACAGACACCTGTTAGTATGCCCCAAGTGCCTGATTTCTGCAAGCTAGCTGGGCAATAGCCATGTACCATATGCTTTATTTATTCTATAAACCAGAAAGGCTGCTGGAGAGGTTAAGGAACTTGATTCACAGAGCAAGTCCAGAAGATGGGTGAGACAAGCAAGGTGCTCACCACAGGTATAAAATTTAAGGGGTTACCAAAAGCTCAGTAATATAAATGGGTTCACGCAGTATTTTAAAGCATGAAAATACAAAAGTCCACAATATACAAAATAGCACAATTGTAAATGAAGACAAGATTACTATTCCTGATTTTTCCCTCTTGCCTCATGTTCCAACATGGATCAGCATAGCACTGGAGCTGAGCCAGGAATCCAGTCCAGCTCAACCTTTCTGCACCCAGTTCCACCCCACAAAGCTGTCTCCACATACTTTTTTCTTCACAATTTTCTAACCCCAAGGGGCCCAAGATTGACCACAATCCTCAATCACCTCTGGCGTGCACTTGCATGACAGAGTTCCAGGAAAAATATCCAGGGTCTGAATAAAGTCTATTCCATGAATGTAAAAGGAAGGAAGAGACCAGGCTCCATCAAGGGAGTAGTATATTTTAAGATAGTTTGGGAAGGTGTGAGGTGGGGCTCCAAAAGGATCACACAGCTCCCTGTCTCCCACTTGGATTTCTAGTTCAAAATTAAGTGTTCAGTAGTGACCTGAAGCCAGCTGTGCGCCCATACCTACACAAGCCTAATTCATATGGTGGCATTCCTTTTCCTTTGCATTTTAAAAGCCAAATGCTAGATCATTTGAGTAACTACTTACGCTGTGATCTCATGTGAACCTCATAATGAAGCGACTGTTCAACAAATATTTGTCGATTAAAATTTTGAATACTTCTTAGATCAAACCCAGAATCCCTTATGATGGCTTGTAAGCAAAGCCCAAACCCTGTTATACTATTACCTGAAGCATAAGGAAGACAGTCAACAAAAATATCCACTAATTTCTTATGCAAGGGCCTTTGGAGAGAGGCACAAATCTCTCTATACTATGTAAACTAGCCCGTCTCCCCCTCTTCCTTTATTTTCTTAGCGCCTTGAACTGCTCAGCTTTGCCTCACAATTCAAAGTTAAGTCCAGCAAAGTGAGCAAAGGGAAAACTTCGGGCACTTGCACGAGCACCTCTAGCTCCTCTCGGCCCTACAGCCCCCAACGCTGCCCAAAGTGACCGTCACTTGGATGGCATGGCTCGCAGATCCGAAGGGCCACGGGCTGCGTGAACTCTGCCCTCGCCATCCCGAAGCCCGGGTTCCTCCGCACTTCCCGGTCTTCGCCCCACGCACGCCTCCTGGCCACGCGATACCACACCATCCTCGGTACCTGACACAGGAACGCAGCTGGGCTCCGCGAGACGTGCAGGGAAGGGCGCTGTTCGCGGGGTGCGGCGGGCCAGTGGCTGCTCCCGCCGGGGTGCGCGCCCGACCCCCGCCCGCGTCCGCGATGGCCGGCGGCGCCACGCAGCAGGTGGTTATCCGGCCTCGGGACCGCGTGGGTCTGTGGCCAGATAGCGGAACACCGGCGCCAGCGCGACCCTCGGGCGGCCGCCCTGGCCCTGAGCTCGGCGCGTGCTCCCCGCTCCCCGCTCCAAGCGCGGCTAGCCGGCTGCGCTCGGCTCCGCTCGGCTCGGCGGGGGCGGACGCCGCTCTGCTCTGCTCTGCTCGGCTCGGCAGCAGCCGCGCGCACCTCCCCCGCGGCGCGCCGCTCCCGCCGCGGCCACAGCCACCGCCACCGCCCGCCCGGCTGAGTTGGCCGGGAGCTCGTGGCGGACGGCGGCCCTTGGGACACGGACAGCGGGGTGCGCGCCCGCGGGACCCCTGCCCCCTGGCGCCTGCTCCCGCGGCCTCGCCTCGGCCCGTCCGCGCGGCGGCGCTGTTGGTACCCCGAGCCTGGTCGCCCCTACCTGGGCAAGGCCAGAGCCCCCCAAAGACTCCCCAGTGGCGGCGAGTCGGTCAGTGACGGGCCTGGAGAGCAGGGCGCCCACGCTCGGGGGCACCTGCGCGCCCTCGGTGAGAGGGTTTCGGGGCCCCACTCCAGTCACCTGGGCCTGCGAGAACCCGCGGCTCCGCAGAGCCCGGCCTGGACGCCCCGCATCTGCCTCGCAAAATCGGCGGCCCCTGGGCCCAGGGCCGAGAGCGGGTGGGCGCCGTGGGAGGGACGTGTGCATTCGAATAAAAGTGAAAACATTTTTGTTTTGTTTTGTTTTATAACCTTGTGGGTCCGGAGCGTCTGAAAGCTAATTAGAGAAGCTGGCGCCCCAACTTGAGATGAATCATCGTTAGGACACTGGAAAGACTGGTGATGATTTCTCAGCTTCCCTCACTCCCGTCTTTTTTTTTTTTTTTTTTTTTTCCATTTAACGACAGAAACTCGTTGGCCTTGAGTGGTCCTTCAGCCAACCAGCTACCGAGGCCCCTTCCCCAAGCTTTCGTCTGCTGACTGCACAGCCCTGAACCCGGCTAACACCACCTCCGCCACAGCGCGCCCCCTCCCGGCAGAGAGCCTTTCAGGCGAGGGAAGGATGACGAAAGTCAACCGTGCCCCAGCCGGGACCTAGGTCGCTACAGCGTGCACGGGATAAGCCTTGGAGTCCCAGCTGGAAGACAGAACACTAGCGTCAGACAGTAACACTGGAGTGACATCCAGTGTCTGAATTAGCGCCAATGTCAGGACTGTTGAGTGCGGAATCCGCACCCCACCCTGGGGCCTTGGGGCTGATGGATTTCTATGCGGACGTCGAGAACCTCAAAAGAGGACCCCAGAAGCCCTCCTTTGCACAGCCATCCGCAGCAGAGCACGCACAGAACCCTGGAAGGGCCCCTCTCCACTGCTGGCTTAAAATGGGATCAAAATCCCAAACAGAAGAACGAAAGGCCGGGGCATAAAGGAAGTTGCCCTTTTAAATGTTTGATGTAATCCTTTTGGCACAAGCTTGTCACTTAAAAGCCCCTTTTGATGGTTAAATGAATTAAATTCCCTGAATGAAAGGACCACAAATAAATTGTGAATCAGTCTTAACAGCCTACAAATTAATAACCTGCATTCACAATGGGCAGGTGACTCATAGCAGAGACAATGAATTTGTTAGATGTATTGGCTTTTTTCAAAATCCTTAAACTGAACAACTACAAGCAAATATGTACTCTCCTATCTTGAGCCTCTGCTGCTTGCTATTCAAATTCACACTTATTTTGTATTGTTGCAACCACTAAGTCCTTAATGACTTCATAAATTGCCTTTCTACTTAAGAATTTCCATTCCAGCATATCAGAAGCCTCTGGCTTTATTTCTATGTGCTGTGGGTGGCTTTTGAAATTCTTGAAGGGTTTGAGAGGACAAAAACAGAGGTTCTTGGTGATTAGCTAAGGCTGAGAACATGGTGTCAATGCCCAAAATAGAAAGTGGTGGGGAACTCTGTGAATAGGTTAGGGAAACTGAAAATTATCTAGAAGGTGGTAGAGCAAGCACCTTCATACTTTATAAAAATGTGGAAAGGGAAAAAAGCCCCTTCCTCACCCCTGTGACTTTCATCTTTCTGGAGAACTCTGGTTCCCAGGCCCTGCCAAGCAACATTCAAGGAAACTTCCCCTCCTTAATGCCTCTTGGACCAAACTATGAAGTGAGTTGCTATAAGGTTAGAATGCTCAAGTAAGACTTTGTTGAAGTTTCAAAGGAAACATAGACCCCATTTAGTTTCTTTCAGCTTGTATAGACAACCATAAAGCTAAAAGCATGGGGTTGGCTGTTTTCTGGAAGCTCCAGAAAAATCTTTCTTAGCTATCCCTAAACACCCCCTTCCTGGGAAGGAGAACCTCACTGACAAACCAAAAGAAGACTGGGCTACTTCTGAGTATATTGCACCTCATCTGGGAATATGTTTTTATCAAAAGCCAGGCACTATTCTGAGCCAGTCACAGTCATTCATTTAAATCATTTAATCGCCAGTGGCACCTAGAGCTAAGATGTACCATTATTCCCTCCATACAGCTGAGGTAGTGTTGTTTTCTCCATATTGTGGGGGAGGAGGCTCAGCACTGAAGAGGCAGGACTATGCCCGCAGTTACCCAGGCGGCAAGTAGCAGAGCCAGGGTTTGATCCCACAGCCTGCACTCTTGCTCCTGAGCTGTGTTGCCTTTCTCAATGTGGCTTTGAATGCCTCAAACTGAAAACAGCTTTTGAGTTAAAAAGGATACTCAGCCCTTCCTACACCCAGGAAGAGACATCCTCAAGGATATCAGGAAGCAAGAATAGTAAACTTTTCTTACACAATTGGAGTATTTATATTTCCTTTTCACTCAATTATTCCCAATACCAACATCACCAACACTAAGGATTTAGTTAGAAATCAGTCTCCACCCTCTTGAAACTTTTCAGTCAAATCAGAGGCTTATAATGGGATGAGGAGAGTTAAACCAAAGCAACAGGCTTCCTACCCCAGGCTGATGGTGGGGACACTGCTCTTCAGAATGGAGTTCATCCCTGGATTCTTCTCTTGGGACTTCATAAGGCCCTCAATCTGCCTTCACTTGGGTTCAGAGAACACAGATGCTGTAGGCAAGGGTACCCCTACCTGGTAGAACATGGGAGCCAAGGACCAGCTAGAAACCACTAGGAAGAAAGTATGTCATCTTTCTTGTGACAACAGGCCTATTGTCTAGGTGAGCCTTGGTGGCAAAGGTCTACCTGAGTTGCCTCACTGCCAGAGGCCGTGAGGACCCTATAGGTCCTCCCCCACAGGCCAGTTGCCCAGCAGTACCAGATCTAGCGTCGGTCCTTCTCATTCTTGTCTGACAATGTGGATTAGATCCTGTTATTTCCCTCTTTCAGAATCCTTCCCTGGCTTCACTGGAATGGACAGAATCCAGCCCCTGAGAGGCCCACGACATTCCTTGCCCATCGCCTGGGCTCCTTCAGCATCACCCTCTGCTTGCGTCACTCCAGCCACACTGGCCTCCTCTCAATTCCGTGAACACCCCAGGCCCTTTCCTGCCTTGGGGTCTTTGCCTGAACTGCCTCTCTCTTGGAGGTCTTGCCCTTCCTTCACTTGGTTAATTCCCATGTAGGTCTTAGCTTAAATGTCACTGTCTCTACTCTTTTTTCCTGACTCATATTAACCTCTTGCCCCTCCTAATTTCTTTAGAGATCATATTATACTTTGAGTGGATTATGTTGGATCTCATTTTGGATTCCCTCACTGGGTCAGGATCTCCGGGATGGCAGGGTCTGAATCTGTTCTAAGCATTATTGTTGTATATCCAGCATCTAGCACAGTGTTGCCCCACAGTAGCTGTCTGGTGAGTATCATTAATAGATGAACTTCCACCATGACTTGTCATGACCCTGAACTGCTCTAACTCCAATGTGTGAAGCTCCAGTTCCTACTCTCCATTCCCAGCTATTTTGTACCCTGCCCTGTTACTAATAATTTTCTGAAGTTCTGCTCTTTCACCTTCCAGAGACCTTTTGCTCTGATTGCTGTCTTATCCCAAGAGTCCTCCCCCTCCAACCTCCCCGGCCCTGATCCTCATGGCTGTTACCCAACTGCTTTCTTCTCAGCACCCCAGGGTCTTGAGCCCTTGGTTTTCCCATCATGCCTTCCTTTTTGAAATTCAAACTTATGTCAGCCTCCTCTGTTCCTACAGCCAGGCCTCCCCATGCTGTCAACAAAACACAGAGCCATACAAAACCAAAACCACAAAAAGGTGCAGCCTCCAGTCTCTTTTGGGCTTATGTCCCTTTAATCATCCTCTGCAAAACAAACGGAAAAGAAGGAAAGATCACCAACAATTCCAAATCCAGAAGTTATCACTGTTGTTGTTAGGTGCTGTCAAGTCATGTCTGACTCATAGTGACCCTCCTAGGGTTTTCAAAGGCCGATTGTTTTGGGATTGCCTTGGGAGTGGATTGCCTCATCCTTCTCCCACTTTTGCAAACCCAGTACCCCAGAGACTGCAGAGTGGTGCTCTACCAACTGAGCTAAATCCCAGCCTGACGTCATCACTATTGCCATTTTATTGATTTTTCCTGCCAGGTTCCCCACCCCCCTTTTTAAAAAAAAGGTATTTGAGCTGGCCTGCAAGCTCAAATGTCTTCTACATAATTTAGATTAAGGGAAATATATAATTTTGTATCCTGAAGTTTTTTCAACTATATTATAGCATACTTTTGCATGGGACAATGGAGTTTTTATAAATATAAATTTTTAATAACTGGTTAATATTATACTATGTGGATATACCATAGTTAAACTTTTACAAATTCTCTACTGCCTTCTTTCTAATTTGATGATATGATACAAAATTCTTTAACAAATATTTGTGTAGATAATTTGTCTGCATGTATTTTTTACTGTATTTCCCTAGGAAAGATCCAGAGAGGAATTCCTGAGTCAGTGGGGCTGAGTGGGCCCAAGACTGTGACTGAAACAGAGGGTGTGAAGGTCCAAAGACCTGACTGACAAAACTGGACAGACTTTCATTTGTCCTTGAGAAGCTCTTTTTGCCATACCCCACTGCAGCCATCCCTAATCATTCTCATGCCATGTGTCCTCCTGGTTCCTACCATATTATTATTTCTTCTTGTTCTTGTTTTTGTTCTTCTCCTGCTCCTACTCCTCCTCTTCCTTGTCTTTGTACTTCTTCTTTTGCAATACTTGGGAGGTCAACCCAGGGCCTTGTGCATACTTTGCAAGTGCTGTACCAATGAGTCACACCTGCATCCCCTTTTTAAATTTTTTAGCTTGAGACAGGGTCTCACTAAATTGCACAGGCTGCCTCTGGCCTCGAACTTGCAATCTTCCTGCTTTTGCCTCATGAGCTGCTGGGATTACAGAAGTGTGCCACCATGCCCAGCTCATATTCTTTTCTGAACAGGTGGTTTTGCTTCCCTCTTCACAAAAAATTAAAGTTAACAGTTATGCAGATAAGTTCATTAGTCAGCTGACCTCAGGATGGGAGGAGGTTCTTAGTACCACGGTGGGCCCAATGGAATCATAAGCCTGCTTCCAAGTGTAAGGAGGCAGATGGGATCCAGAGAAATGGCAGCAGGAAAAGGACTCAGCTCAATGCTGCTGACTTTGAGGGTGGAGGAAGGAGCTACAAGTCAAGAAAAGTGAGCATCCTCTAAAAGTTCAAAAAGGCAAGGAGACTGGTTCTCCCCTTCAGCCTCCAAAAGGAACATGATCCTTCCTTCAGACACATTGATTTTAGCTCAATGAGATCCATATCAGGCTTCTACCAGCAGAATGTGAAAGAATTGAGTTGTTTTAAGCCACTAACTTTGTGATGATTTGCTATCACAGCAATAGGAAATTAATAGGGTATTTATTTTAGATCCACCTAGTCTTATTGCTGGATGCTCCATTTCCCAAACCCTGCTCACTGGCATAATCTATAGCAGAGGCCCATCAAATAAACTGGGGATAAATGTTGCCTGGATAAGATATTTTAAATGGAGTTCATTTAAACAGATGTAATGGTATTTATACTCTTTGCCAAGATATTCTTTATTGCTGTTGATGTTATCTCACAAATGCAAAACACTAACAGTCTGAGGCTTTTGAGTTTGGGGGATCCATTTAAACACCTTTCAGAAATTTATAGATTCTTCAGCAATGTCCATCATCATATCTTCTGACAACTCAAAAACATCTCCAGTTTTAACCTGCTCAAATTTTATAGGATTATTAATTCTTTCCTCTTTTAAAATAGTGTATTCTTTTGGTTAGGTCATCTAAAAACCATAGTTTTGTTGGTATTAAACATTAATAATGCTATTTTATTTTCCATAAAACTGAACTTTCATGATTAACCCTTAAATAATTTATTTGTCCAAAGGCACTGTTTCCTGGACTGTGGATGAATCTGACAGATTATTTTGGAAGAATGCCCATAAAAATGCCTATTTTATGTTTGTGTTTATATGGAATAATATTTTTAATAAGATAACTGAGAACTCTAATTATGGTTATCAAGAAAAACTCTAAACCACTACTTTTCTTTTGGGCAGAGATAAAACAAGCGTGTATCTGATTTTTGTGCTGGCCCACATAGCTCCTTTTGCAAATGTGGCTTTAAACCAGCTAATCTTTTAAAAGTCTTTACACTGACTAATTTAGAAGCAAGGAGAACAAATGTGGGAGTATAAATGTAAGGCAGTGAATAAGAGTGATAATCTCTGCCAATGGGCGGGCTGCTGTGTTTCTGTGTACCAATGCCGTTCACGATTTTCATTTAGATGGCGCTTCCTGGAGATTGTCTTGCCTCCCCAGCATGATGTACTACGTGACTGAAATTCAGATTTGGAAGGTTAGATCAGCCCAGGATCTTAGTGAACATCCTCTTTAGCCTTATTTTCTGGAAGATGAGAGAGTGACTGGCCCAAGGTTACCCACTGATGGCCAATCCCTGGCTGGCACCTGCACCCAGAGGAGGTGTGTGTGCCTGCCTTCTTTACAGACAGCCCACCTCTCCATCCAATTCTGCAGCTTGCAGATCTCTGGTAGTCATAAAATCTTGGCAGATAACTACTAAATTTTGTAGTATTCATATTCATTTGATAGGAGAGCTGTATTTTATTGATCTGATAGTTTATAAATTTTAAAAAAAGAATTCTTAAATTACAAAACTTTTATAATGGTCAATATTTGGACAGTTCCTAATTTGTGGCCAAGTTACAAACAAAAAACATGTTCAGAAAGCAATGTCTGGAACCCTAGACACATACTCTCTTCTGAAAATTGCTTGAGGAGCTCTCGGCCTCCTTTTTGCTATGACATTAAGGTGAAAGAACTAAGTGAATGTTTCCATAGCAAATGGTAACACTAAAAATAGTGTTTGGAGTGAAAGTAGGATGCAGAATAATTTCCTCATTGTTTCCATGGAAAAATAGGGGAGAGGGAATGATGTACCCAGGGTCAGACTGTGCCTATAAAGCCTTATGCGGATTGGAGACTTCCTGAGACTGGGATGGCATCCACTGACCTAACTGCTAAACAACTGGTAACCAGTTCACCACCATCTCTATTCCCTCTTCCCATTCTAACTATCCAGAAGTCTGTGGTTCACTCCAGGTATATATGACAAGATGTCATCCACTGTGTTTTGTGTCTAGTTTTCTATCACTTGATCAACGTTCATTCAATGCAAAATTGCATATAGTTGGCAATCTTATATAAAACTGTGATGGAGGTGAAGCTTGGTTTTGGTGCACTTAGAGTCCTCTTGCAGGGTAAAGACCCATGTGGCATATGCCCCAGACTCACTTTCTATAGGCAAAGCCTCCTTGTTTGTTTTTGTTTTTTTTATTTTGCCTGTCCCTCACCCCTGACTTCATTCCAATGTACCATCATATAAAGCTCAGCTAGTAAAGCAACATGCTAGAAAGCCAATCCCTTCAAAGGCGTAAATGAAAAGCACTGATTTGATATTTTCCATTTAATAAGAGTATGTATACTCTTATTGGGGTGCAGGTCTTTCTGATAACCTCTCATGGCAACACCAATCCCAGGCTGCCTCTGTATGAGCCAGCTGCATGGTGGGCTTTGGTGATGAGACATATTCCTGCTTAATACAATACCCCTACATGATAAATACCACTATTATCTCCATTTCAGGAACAAGAAAACCCAGAGGGAACTTGCAGAAGTTCAAGTAGCTAGAAAATGGGAAAGCCAGAATTGAGATCCAGGGGAGTTTGATTCCAAAAGCACTAGACGTGAGGCCTGACCCACATACACCCAGAAGCTCCCTTTCCTTCTCATTATAGAGATTTTAGAGAAATTCTGAGAATTGGGTTATTGGGTTTAATGCTTCTGGCACCACTATAAATTTGCAGAAACTTGAATATGTTTTTTGCCAATGGGGCATAGCAATAGAACCAGTGAGCTGTGTGAGCTGCATATGGCAAAGCTGATCCCTGTGCTTTTCTGGGATGGCCCAAAGTTTAAGAATGCCACCCTCTTGTTTGCCATGACTTGTCTTCTCCCTGTGGCCTGAGAACAGATTGAGCCAAACTAATGTATCCCTGCTCACTCTGACTGGGAGAGGCCCTGTGATTAATGTCATTAATGAGCCTTTGTTAGACTCTGGGAAGATGGCTCTGCAGTCCTTTTACTTCAGCTGTGATGCACAAGTACCATATCTCAAGACTCAACGGGCTAAAAAGAACTAAAGCTGTGGAGTTTACATCAACACAGACAATGTTATAGCTCAGTTTTAAAAATCAAAGAGAATTTTTGAAGTTATTCTGAACTACTTCCCTTGAGTGCAATGGTATAAGAACCATTGCTGAAGAATGGCTGAAGAATGAGACAACTGGAAAAAAATATGAAATGATTATGTTTATTTGACTACCAGCAGTGCAGGACTGTGACCTCTGAGAAAAGGGAAACAAATAAATTGAGTCCTGAGATTACCTTGGCTTCCTGCCTGAAGGTGATTTTTGGACTGCGTGGGCAGAAAGAAGGAATCCAGAGTCTGGCAGCCTTGCTGAGTTAAGGAAATGGAGATTAGAATTCAGGGAGGCTGAAGGAGCTGGAATTTTCAGGGCAGAGTTCCAGAAAGAGAATAGCCTTGAGGGAGAAGAGCTCCATAAGGCTGGGAAAAGGGGCTTGTAAACTGCACGATTCCCAGGGCTCTCACAGGGGGGGATGTTCAAGATTTGACCTGCTTGTGAGCCCCAAGAGCTCATCAGTGGAGACCCTGAAAGGATCACACCTTAGTAGTGGGACTGGATTCTTCCTGAATTAATCATCCTGCAGACCTACAAGCAAAGTGTTATGGGTTGAACTTGTCCTTTCCCCACTCATATGTTTAATTCCTGGCTCCCAGTACCTCAGAATGTGACCTTATTTGCAAAAGAGGTCATTGTAGATGTAATTAGTTAAGATGAGGTCATAGTGGAGTAGGATAGACCCCTATTACCATATGATCAGTATCCTTATACAAAGGGGAAGTTTGGACACACACACACACACACACACACACACACACACACACAGAGAGAGGGAGATTGCCATGTAAGCATGAAGGCAGAGATCTGGGTGATGTGTCAATAAACCCACAGAAACTAAGAAGTACGGAACAAATTCTCCTTCATAGCCCTCAGAAGGAAACAGCCCTGCTGACATCTCCACTTTGGACTTGCCGTCTCCAGAACTGTGAGATGACACTTCTGTTGCTTAAGCCACTCCGTTTATGATACTTGGTTTTGGCAGCCCTAGCAAACTAACACACACAACCTAAAAGCAAGTGTAGGGGAAGGTGTGGTCAGTGGAGGATGCAGGACATGGCACACCCTGCTAACCTCATAGCTGGGCCTTAGCCAGGCCAGTTTGCAGCTCAACCAGATTCTGAACACCAAATAGTGAAATATCTGATGAATTTGAGTTAAATAGAAATGCAAGGTGATCAAGTCTCTCTAGATGAGACCTGTGTGAAAGACTGCCAGAGGAGATGTTAAAATTTTTCAGAAGTTCTTTGGAGATTACGTTGTGATTGTTCTTTTGGTTACTTTAACCAGATCTTCACTTGGTGATTAATGCGACCTGGCAACCTATGTAATCAAAAGGTAGACCCTAAACTAGTAAACCCGGTATTTTTTCTATTCTAGAAAAGTTATTTGATGATCAGCCTGTTTTTAAAAACTCCTAAAGCTGTAAATTCTGCAGTTTTGAGTTAGTATGGGATCTTCTCTCTTTCTGCAGACAGTTGTGCATACATAACAGTTATGTGAAAGAACTTATCATCTCCTATCCCATCCCATCCTCAAGGTGTAAATTTTAATGCCTATTAATTCTTTGGTTGATTTCTTTACTCTCATGATTGTTCTTATCTTTTTTTTTTTTTTTCAGTTCTGGGAGGTTGAACCCAGGGCTTCATGCATACTAGGCAAGTGTTCTACTACTGAGCTATACCACAGTCCCTTTTTTATTTTTTATTTTTATTTTGAGACAGGATACTGCTAAGTTCCACAGGCTGCTTCTGGCCTCAAACTTGCAATCCTCCTGCCTTAGCCTCCTGAGTAGCTGAGATTACACCTGACCTATTGTTTTTACCTTTTACAGTCTTTAACATATGTTTGTTGTTGTTGTTGTTAGGTGCCATCAAGTAGGGTCTGACTCATAGTGACTCTCATAGGGTTTTCAATGGCTGATTGTTTCAGGATTGCCTCGGGAGTGGATTGCCACATCCTTCTCCCATTTTTGTGGTGCTGGGAATTGAACACGAGACCTCAGAGACTGCAGAGCGGCGCTTTAACAAGTGAGCTAAATCCCAGCCCTTTTAGCATACACATACCTTAATATCATAGTCTTTTAAAAAAATGAATACGAAGGAAAAAGTATGGGAATATGAAATTGTTTTGCTTTTCATACTCTGAAGGACTAACTGCAAAAATTTACATGCAAAATAGCTAGCCTAACTTTGCCATCCCTTCTCAGAGTGGGACTTATTAAAGAGTAGACCACCAACAATTCCATGACCTTGGAAAGAATAAAACCACTACTGAGTGCTTTAGTGTTGGAGTGACAAGGAAGTATGAAAATTCTCTGCTGACTACCAGTGTATCGCCTGCAGTGGGACAAGACAGGGAGACAATGATGTGGGTTTCTTCCTATAATTTTTTTCCATTTATTAGTGAATGATGATGGGGTACAGAAAAATACAGCATTGACTTTTTCCATTATGCATCCTTTACATCACTTCTAGCAACACTTTCATTGACCCACAAAGTTTATGGAGCCTTATGGTTTGTTTATATGTAGTTAAATTCTGATAATTATTTGGGTTATCCTCCTCTATTTTTCCAACATACTCATGAAGTTGTGCTGTTTACATTGAACTTGACCTCTCCCCCTTCATCTCTCCTCACTGACCCTCTCCCCATCCCATCTTCTCCAATCTTTCCTTCCCTTTGCTAGATCCCTCCCTCCTTTCCACTCCTTAAATTGTCCCTTCTATGCTGTTTAATTGTGCATTTTTTTATAAATCAATTTATGTATAGGGGTTTTTCCTTCCTTTAAGTATGATTCAGCTCCCACATATGAGTGAGAACATATGGTATTTCTCTTTTTGGGCTTCTGTTCATTCACTTAAGATGATGTTCTCCAATTCTATCCATTTTGCTGCAAATGACATTGTTTCATTTTTTTAATTGCTGAGTAGTGTTCCATTGTGTATATGTACCATAAAATTTTTTATCCTTTCTTCTGTTTATAGGCACCTTGGTTGGTTCCATATCCTTGTTATTGTGAAAAGTCCTGCATTGAATATGGAGATGCAGGTGTCTCTGTGGTATGATGACTCATCTCCCTTTGGGTATATTCCCAGTAGTGGTATAGCTGGGTCATATGGCAGTTCTATTTTTAGTTTTATGAGGTATCTCCATATTGGTTTCCAAAGTGGTTGAAACAATTTACAGTCCCACCAACACTGTAAGGTTCTTTTTTCTCCACAACCTTGCCAGCGTTTGTTATTATTTGTTTTGCTGATCTTGGCCCTCCTTACTGGAGTTAGGTGGAATCACAGAGTTATTTTGATTTGCATTTCCCTAATGGCTAGGGATATTGAGCATTTTTTCATGTACTTCATGACTTTACGAACTTCTTCATTTGAGAACTGTTCCTTTGCCCACTTTTGTATTGGATTACTTGTTGTCTTTGGAGTTGCTTTCTTGAGTTCTTTGTAAATTCTGGAAATTAGTCCTCTGTCAGATGTGTAGGATGCAAAGATTTTCTCCCATTCAGTGAGGTCTTCCATAAATCTGTTGATTGTTTCCTTTGGTGTACAGAAGCTTTTTAATTTCATGTAATCCCATTTATCTATTCTTGTTGCAATTTCCTGAGCAATTGGAGTCTTATTAAGAAAATGCTTTCCTATGCCTTTATGTTGGAGCTATTGCTTATCTTTTCTTCTGTAATTTTAAGGTTTCTGGTTTTATGTTGAGGTCTTTTATCCATTTTGAGTTAACTCTCATCCATATTGAGAAGTGCAGATCTGTTTTCATTTATCTGCAGGTGGAAATCCAAGTTTCCCAGCACCATTTGTTGAAAAGGCTATCTTTTCTCCAACTTACCTGCTTTGCTCCTTTGTCAGAGATCAGGTGGCTATAGATGCATTGGTGTATCTCTGGGTCCTCAATTCTGTTCCACTGGTCTTCAGGCCTATTTTTGTGCTAGTACCAAGCTGGTTTTGCTACTATAGCCCTGTAGTATAGTTTAAAATCAGGAATTGTGATTCCACCTGCACTAGTTTTGCAGCTTAAGAGTGTTTTGGCTACATGTGGTCTTTTGTGTTTCCATAATTCATACGGTTTTCAATGGCTGATTGCTTCAAGATTGTTTTGGGAGTGGGCTGCCAGGTCCTTCTCCCATTTTTGCAGTGCTGGGGATTGAACTCAGGGCCTGAGAGTGTGCAGAGTAACCCATGAGCAGAATACTATTTATAAACAGAAAAAGACTTTAAAGTATTTCTTTAGAAATAACATTTTTTCAACTCTAGTGGAAGGAAAAAATATAAGTGGATGTCAGTGCATGTGAAAAAAAATTTTTTAAACTAAAATATTTTCATGTTTTTTAAAACAAAGATCAATACTGTTTAAAGGAAGACAACAAAATCAAGACCCTCAATGACATTTATATTGTCTTGCATCCAATTAAAGCTTAGTTGTACAAAGAGAAATGTGGCCCATATTCAGAAGAAAAATTTAATGAATAGGAAGAGATGAAGAATATATGGAGTATAGAAAAAATAGACAAGTAAAGCAACTAATATAACTATGTTAAGGCATTTAAAGAAAAACAAACAATGAAGAGAGAAAGGGAAGATATATTTCTATATATGTATTTATGTATATAAGCATGCATGTACGTATGTATGTCTTTATTGAATCTATCATCTTGTTATTTGTTATTTGTGCCATCTGTTCATTTATTCGGTGTGTGTGTGTGTATGTGTGTGTCTGTGTGTGTGTGTGTGAAGCTTCTAAAAATGAAAATTACAATTTCTGAAATTGAAAATTCACTGGATAGATTAACAACAGATTAAGCATTATGGAAGAAAAAATGAGTGAATTCGAAGAATTCATCCAAAATAAGGTGCAGATGAATTAAACTAAAAAAATTTAGTAGCACCTCAGTGACTTTCTGGTACATATCAAATGTACTAATATATACATTACTGAAATCTAAGTGGAGAGTAAACAGAAGGTAAGAACAATATTGTTAACAAAAATATTTGAAGAACTAATGGCTGCAAAATTTTCAAATTTCATAAAAATCATAAGCCAAAAGTTGGTTCTTTGAAAAAATCAACCAAATTGACAAATCTTTAGCTATAGTGACCAAAAAAAAGGAAAGAAGTATGAAATAATTAAAATCAGAAATGAAAAAAGGGGCACCATGATCCACTTTATGAAATATCAACAAACTAAATATCAAGATGAAATGGAAAACTCCTAGGGAGACATTTCCCATATTACCTTGATACCAAAACCAGAAAATACATCATAAGAAAACTACAGGCTACTATCTCTTATGAATAAAGATGCAAAATTTCTAAGTAAAATACTTGTTGCTGTTAGGTGCTGTCGAGTCAAGTCCCACTCATAGTGACCCTATATACAGCAGATTGAAACACTTGCTGATTCTGTGCCAGGCAAATGATCTTATTTATGTTTAAGCCCATTGTTGCAGACACTGTGTCAATCCATCTGGTGGAGGGTTTTCCTCTTTTGCGTTGACCTGCCACTCTCCCAAACATGATGTCTTTCTCCAGGGATTGATTTCTCTTGACTACATGTCCGAAATATGTAAGATGCAGTCTGGCCATTCTTGCTTCCAAGGAGCACTCTGGTTGCACTTCTTTTAGGACAGATTTGTTGGTTCTTTTGGCAGTCCATGGTATATTCAATAGACATCTCCAGCACCACAATTCAAAAGCATCAATTCTTTTTCTGTCTCTCTTGTTCAATGTCCAGCTTTCACAACCATATGATGCCACTGAAAATACCATGGCATGAGTCAGACGCACCTTCATCTTCAATGTGACATCTTTGCTTTTCAAT
>VMDO01000998.1:0-14882 GCA_007922755.1 Pedetes capensis
CTCCTCCCTCTCTCCCTCTTCCTCCTCTTCTCCCCCTCCTCCTTCTCCTCCTCATCTTCCTGCTTCTCAAACAGCCTTCAAAGCCCCTGGCCCAAATACAAGTACACCTGTGTCCCCTCCCCACCAACCCACTACCCCTGCACCAGGGTCCTGCCATTGGCTGTCTCTGAATGGCTTATCACAAAGCTCCCAGGCTCCCTGAGCCCTCCTTGAGAGGGCCACAGCCAACCAGGCTGCACGACTCCTGGGGAAACTCATGGAGGTCACAGGTGGACATGGCCTTTGAGCAGGAAAATGGCAGCGCCAAAGGCCCTCACCAAAGGGACGTCTGCTCCCTGCCCTGTAGAGAGCAGCTGACACTTGTGTTCCCCACCCCTTTCTCCTCTTCCTCCTGAACTTGCGTGCTCTCTCCTGCCTCTAAACTGTCTCAACTTCTCTGCATCCTTTTGTCCTCATTTGCATCAGTCTTGGACAGTCACTTGGTGGCTGTCCCTCTGGTCTCTTCCTGAGTCTCTGGCCTCCCCTCTTTCGGCCTCCACCTCTTTGCCCTCTGCCTCTCTCTTCCTCATTCCCTCACCTCTCTCTGCAGTTTCTCACCTGGAAACAAGTGCTGAACGCGTGTTTCTGAGCTCAGCTGTGAGCTGCTGCTGACTCTCACTCTGCCTCCCCAGGCGGCCTCAGCCTCCTTGCTGCTTCCCTGCGTTTTTACATGTAGGGTTTAAACCTCTCCCTGATGCTCACTGCTGAGCCAGACAAGAAGGAGGGGAGGAAGGGGCAACTCAGATGGCCAGGGAGGGCCGCTGAGCCACAGTGGCCCAGGCCTTTGCATACAGTATCCCAGTCATCCTCAAATTTCTGATGTGGGTTTTACTTCCCTCATATTACATACAAGGAAACTGAGGCACAGAGACATGAAGAGAATGTAGTTCCAACCTAGGTCCATCCGAACTCAAAAGCTTGTACACTTTCTTCTCTACACTTAGGAGCTCAGAGCTGGCCGCCAGGCTGGGGTGAAGCCAGGACTTGAACCCCTACCACAGAGGCTATTTTTGAGGCAGATAATATTCATGAGGGGCTGGGATTTAGCTCAGTGGGTAGAGCGCTGCACTGCAGTCTCTGAGGCCCCGAGTTCAATTCCCAGCACCGCAAAAATGGGAGAAGGGTCTGGCAATCCACTCCCAAGGCAATCCCGAAGCACTCAGCCATTGAAAACCCTATGAGAGTCGCTATGAGTCAGATACCGACTCGATAGCACCTAACAACAACAACAACAACGTTCATGAAGTGAAGGCCACCGCTGCTGGCCACTCAAAGCCAAGTGCCAAATAAGAAGTCGGGGCTGTGTGTTCAGGGAGCCCAGGTAGGGTCATGGGGCTGGTGGAGACAGGTCCTGTGCCACCAGCACAGGGTAAGGGGCTGAGTGAAGACTCAGGTGGGCCTGGGAGAGGCAGGCAGGGTGAGCAGAGCCGGAAGGGGAGGTTGAGTGGGGCTGGGGCGGTGGGTGCTGCAGAGCCTTTGGAGGCAAAGCCCTCGGGTTCCATCTGAGGCCACTGGGAACCACCTAGCCAGGTGAGAAGAGCTGTGAGCCTGGCCAGCCTGCAGCAGACCCCCTGAGGTAGCCCCAGAAAAGATACTTAACCGCTCTGTGACTGTAAATTCAAGGGGTGGAGCCCGATCATCTCCAAAGTCCCCCTGTCCCGATACCCTGCCAACTCCACAGAGGACCAAGAAGCTGGGGGAGGTGGGGCTTTGCCCACCAGTGATGTCAGGCAGGGGCCCAGCTAGGTACACATTTACCAATAAGGACACCAAAGGCTGGGAAGAGGCATAGTCAGGGCCCAGGGCTGAGCAAGGGAACTTGGGCCTTCCAACCACCAACCCCAAGGGCCGCCTCCCTCCCCAAAGCTGGGCTTTGAGGTGCTGCCATGGCAGCTCCAGCATCTCCAGACAATGTCCTTGGCACTGTGGGTGGTGCCTGAGACACTCCTCCAGAAAGCCACAGGACAGCCCCACATGCTTTCAGGACCCTGGGTGCTTCCAAGTTGTCCCTTGGGCCTCTCTTCCCTATGTAACAGTCTGAGCCAAGTGCTGAGGGGCGCCTGGGGCCTGGATAGGGAAGGCCAGGTGCAGCCTCAGCACTGTGCATGTGGACGTGTTCACAATGAGGCCCCACTGCCTTCCTGGGCCATGGGTGCACCTAGCAGGTTACCTAGCAGGAAGCATCGACCCCACAATGATGGAGGAGTAGGGTGCAGAGACTAGAGGCCACTGCTGTGAGCTCAGAGAGACATGGCCTGAGTTAGCTCAGGAGAAAGGAATGGGGCCACCTTCAGAGCGACTTTGGAGGCAGAGGTGGCTCGAGGTGGTGACAGATGGATGGGGAAGAGTGGTGCCAGGAGGACAACTCCCAGTGAGCCACAAGGCCACTGGCTGTCCATTTACTAACTGTAAGTTACTTGACCCCTCTGGGCTGCTATGTACTGGTCTGTAAGGTAGTGATACTACTACTGCTTCCTGCATGGCTTTGCTCTGAGGGTGAAGTGAGTTAGTCTGTGTAAACTGATTAGAACAGCGGCACTTGGCACCAGGTAAGTCCTCAATAAACACAAGCCATTATCAGCAGCATTGTCACTGTTATGAGGGAAAGGAGGAGATGATGGATGGATGGATGAATGGAGAATGGATGGGTGGGTGGGTGGATGGGTGATGAATGAGTGAGTAGATGGATGAGTGAATGGATGGATGGAGGGGTGGATGAATGGATACATGAATGAGTGGGTGACTGAATGGATGGGTGGGTGGGTGGATGGATAGGTAGATGAACAAACGGGTGAGTGGATGGATGAGTGAGTGGATGGAGGGATGGATGGATGGATGAATAGATGAGTGGGTGAGTGAATGGATGAATGGGTGGGTGGATGGATGGGTGGGTGGATGAGTGCATTGATGGGTGGATGAACGAGTGGGTGGATAGATGGATGGGTGGATGGAGGGGTGGATGGAAGGGTGAGTGGATGGAGGAGTGGATGGATGGGAGGGGAGATGGGTGGATGAGTGGGTGAGTGGGTAGATGAACGAGTGGGTGAGTGGATGGATGGGAAGATGGATGAGTGGGTGGATTGAAAAGTAGAGGGGTGGATGGGGTGGGAGTAGATGGATGGATAGATAGATGAATAAATGGATGAATGGATGCAATGGAGGGAGGTTTAATACCCACAGTAGAAAACTCAGGACAAAAGGACAGAAGGACAGAAGACGAGCTTAGCTTGGGCCCCGCTGTGTTTTGAGCCCCTCCATAGGCCATCTACCATGTCTGGGGCAGCTGAGAAGACAGGCCTGACATCCAGGAGTGCCGTCGGGGCTGGGGATTTGGGAATTCTCACCATAGAAAAGGAGGAACCATAGGAAAGTGCGGACAGTGAGGCCTGGAGTGATGGTGGTCAGGGTGGGTGCGGCAGGAACAATCACCACTGACCACTTCTGTCACGGGGTGGGGGAGGCCATCAGACAAGAGATGGCCCTGGAAGGGGACCCCAGGAGGGCAGCAGAGAGAGGAAGGTTGAGGGACAAGGACAGCTAAGCCCAGGGGCACAGAGAGGTGGAGGATGGCCTGGGAAGAGAAACCGGACTGAGCACTCATGAGACAGTCAGGACCTCTACAGGTCCTGGTGTCAAGTAAGAAACTCCAACGGCTGAAGAGAAGAAAACCAGCTCAGGAAAAGCTGGGGCCAGGAGCTCAGGGGAGGTTTTGGGGATCTAACCCCATCTTGTGGCTCCACGATCTTCCTCGAAGGCCCTCTGTGCAGTGAGCAAGAGGCCTGGGCGGCACCACAAGGAGAGACTGGTTCCATCTGACAGGAGGCAAGGGCCTGGCTCCTGCCCAGTAGAAACCCAGGCAGGGAGCCCTCTGGCCAGGCCTGGTCACTGGCGCGTCTCTGAGACTGGGATAGAGCAGCCCTGTCCAAACAACAGGGGCCAGGGCAGTGCAGAGGAGGTGGCTCCGGGAAAATCCCTAGGGTGGCGGCCAGAAAGGGTGGAAGGGCGCTAGGCAGGCGCTCTGCACTACCGGAGTCACCAGCAGATGCCAGCAGGGAATGGAAGGGACAGGAGTGGGGCTCACAAGGGTGTGCCTAGCATGGTGGGAGGAGACTCAGAACTCAAGGTCACAGGCAGCAGAAAAGGTCAGCCCTCTGGGAGGGAGTGGCCGCCAGGGTCTGCTGCTGCCAGGAAGCATCCACTGATTTAGCTGCTGATGGTCAGGAGTGAGTGTGACAGGAACAGTCATCACGGACCACTACTGTCATTGGGGGGAGGCCATCAGAACAGAGATGGCCCTGGAAGGGGACAGCAGGAGGGCCCCAGAGCGAGAAATGGTCAGAGGGACAAGGACAGCTAAGCCCAGGCGCACAGAGAAGAGAACCAGGCAGGACCGAAGGGCCTGGAGGAGCCAGGGGAGGATGGGACAGAGACTGAGGAGGGCCAGGACAACCACAGAGGAGGCTGGGAAAAGGGAAGAGACAAAGAAAAAGAAGAGAGGGAAAAATCACCACCAGCCGCCCTTCCTCCCCTCCCCCAGGCCGAAAGTTAAAAATAGGCTGTGTGGTGAAAGGGAGACAGAATGAGAGCAGTGGCCTAAAGAGAGGAGGGACCAGCCAGGCCCGGAGGAGAGGCCGGGAGATGAGGCCCCGCAGGACTCGCAAGGATAAGAAACAGCAGCTCAGGATAGCCACCCCAGGCCACACTGGCTGAGAACTGAGGACTGTCCCACAACACAGCCCGGGCCCAGGGGAATAATAACACAATCCATACAGTGCGTGGGGCTCCCTGCACCCAGGGGCAGCCCAGGAAGGAGCTGCAATGCCATGGTACAGAGGAGGAGACAGGAGCTCAGAGTTACACACGCACCCATCAACTCCCGACACCTCACAAGGAACTGGCCACTGAGAAGGCACTCTGCGGGGTTCCCCAGGCTCAGAATTAAAGATCAAGGGTACACTGCAGGCTCTTCCTGTGCCACCACTGTGTGAGTGTCCAAAGGACAGAGGAGAGGCTTGGTGGGCAGGATGATGACCCAGGTCACAGATCCATGATGACTCGCCACTTTTCTTCAGGGGAAACTGAGGCCCCAAAAGGAAATCCTGGCTGCCCAGGTATTAGGACGGAGGTAGAAGTGGGTGCTGAGAACTGGGGAAACATTCCATTCCCAGCCCCGCCCCAGCCCTCCTTCCGGACTCTCTGCACACCCCATACCCCTCCTGCCCACCTCCTGGGCATGCCAGAGATGCTAATTAGAGGTTGGTTTGCAGAGGCAAAGCTCAGTAAACAGCCGCAGAGGGTTATTAGCCTGGGAGCTGAGAGGAAGCCCAGTTAGGAGCGTTACTGACAGGACGGCTCTCCCCACTCAACTTCAAGGCAACATTACTTTGCTCAGCAGACAGCATGATTATTTCATGTTGTTAATACTCTCTTATGTTTATAGATGGCCTTTCTTCCAAGGATCTCAAAGCTCTTCTGCATTTAGCTTTCCCTTATTGCCAGGTGGTTGATACTATAACATAGTGAAGCATTTATCTCCATGTTTTTATGAGGCCCAGAGAGGATAGGCTACTTACCCAAGGACACACAGCATATTAGTAACTGAGCTAGAACCTTATGGGGTCCAGAAAAGGCCCATGTTCTGAACAATTGGTAATTGTGTCAGGCTCTCTCTGGCCATCTCAGGACAAGTGCACCCTTTACACTTGTCTGATGATTTCTTTCCAAATTTGTCCCTATTGATCAAGGCAGAGCTGGTGCAATTATTACTAACTATTGTGTGGACCCAGAGAAATGAAATGACTACTGATGGTCACATACAGCAAGGGGCAGGTGGAGAACTTGAGCTCAGGTCCCTTGACTCTCCATTCAGCTGTCCCTTTCAGTGCAAAGCAGAGTGGAGATGCTCTAGGAGGAGCACTGAGATGGACCCACTATGTGCTTGTCCTACTACACATGCCTGCAGCGGGAGGTGGAGGGAACAGCCCAGGATGCTCTGCTCTGGGACCTCACTTCCAGGGCAGCTGGAGTGGCCATCTCCCTCCCCTCTGGGGTTCCGAAGGAGGAGAGTGAGGAGGGACCAGGTGGCCCATGCCAAGGGAACCTCAGTGGGCTGGTGGCCATGGCAGTGGGCCTCTTTCCTTCCCTGGCCCTTGAGGAGGGGGCTGGGGTGGGGAGCCCTGCAGTGCCCTCTGGTGCTGTGCTCGCTGAAGTCTGTGGGAGCTGGGGTTGCCCCCATGTCCAGCCCACTAGGGTCCTCCGGGTGTCTCGGGGGAGGGGTCCTCCCCATCCACTGCAGAGGAAAGAACCGGCCAAGCAGGGTAAGGGGGCAGTGGCAGGGGTCTGGGCCTTGCCCTGCTTGACGTCCAGCTGGCAGGGACCTTGGGCGAGTCCTTTGCCCTCTGGCCATCTGTCTCCTGGTCTCTGGAATAATGGAATGTCCCTAGAGTCCCTCTGGCTCCAGAAGCCAGGACTCCCAGTGGCCCCAGGGAGCAGCTCTGTGGTTTGAGCTGGGTTGGGGTATGCAGGAGACTGCCACACCCCTCAAAGACCACCCAGCCTATAAGAGAAGACACATAGGCCATGTCCATCTCCTTTCAAAACCACCAACCCCAGCGCTCAGGCCCTATGTGCCCATGCTCGGGAAGCTCCTGGGTGGGGGGGAGCCCCCCCAGCAGCCCAGATCCCTGGTTAAGGGAGACGGATGAGCTGCCCAGAAGGCAGCTGAGGCAGAGGTGGGCAGCGCTGGAGACTGAGGGGAGCTGTCAGATGGGCCGGAGTGGAGGGGCAGGAGTGATCCATTACCTGGAAAGCCAGCAAGGTGGACAGTGGCCCAGGGCCTCCTCCTCAGGAGTCAGCCTGGGTGGAGGGCAGTTTTACAGGGTCCCAGGTGGGTTGGAGCTCTGGCCCCCAACCTCTGACTGTGGGGAGGGAAGGAACAGCAGATCTGGTCCCCATCGAGATGCAATGGGGGGATAAAGCGACACCCTCTCCCACCCCTCCCCCGCCACCCTGCACAGCACATCAGAGTTTGCAAATGGCTCTCACAGAGAGGACCTCCCTGCAGCCTCACAGCCACTCCATGAGCCTCCTACGACCGAGGGAGAAACTGAGGCCCAGAGGGGCTGGAGAGTTACCCCAAGTCACCCTGAGGGGGCCCGGGCCTTGGCTGGAGAGGAAGTGCTGACTGGCAGCCCAGGGTCCCGCCACACTTGGCTCCAGATCTGTACTCAGAGCAAGCACGGAGTCTTCCAGCCCATGATCCCCAACCACAACCCCTCCCTGACTGCTGCTGTATGATGGGGGATCCCCTGGGCAGACCCTCCCTACCCCAGGAGGCTGGACCAGCCCAAGCAGGCAAACCCAGGAAGCAGGGCACCCTGCCCAGCTCAGTGACACCCAGGAGAGCTGGCCAGCCCTGTCACACATGCTGATGGCAGATGTGGTGGGAGCAGCAGGAAGTGAGGTGAAGCATGGGCGTCCAAACTGCTTCTTCAGAAGTGTTACAATGCCGAACCCAGGCAGCTGGGCAGGCCAGGGTTGATGGGCAGCACACCTAAGCTAGACCCCAGCTCAGGATCCACCCTGGGCATTGCCACTGCTCGGAGTCTCTGCATCCAAGGCAGGAGCCCACCAGGGGGCAGGTATGCTCGCTCTCTCACCTACAGTGGCCCTGGGCTGGCCACCTGGAACTCATCTGGTTCCTGCAGGTCCCTGCCATGAACCTCTTGGGAGAGGCCTGAGGTGAGACCAGGAGAGGAAAGGTAGAGAGGAGGTGACACAAAGCCCACTACAAAGCCACAGGCAGTTGGCTGGGCTCCATAGGGGGTGCATGGCTGCAGGTTAAGATTGGGGTCCCTGCCCCATCAGCTCCACTTCACTCCCTAGAGTCTCCCAAGCAGCAAAGAGGAAGCTGGAGCAGATAGCTCCCTCCCTAGCCCTAAGGCCAAGCAGGCCCAGAGCTCTGTGAGCTACCTCCTTCACAGCCCCAGCCCCCTGCTCCCCAGGCCCTGCTCCCCAGACTGTGCTCCCTCGGGTAGCAGCAGGGATTTCAGTCAATAAATCAAAAGATGCACTGCATTAGGAAATGCTGTTGCGAAAGACCTTTTTAAAGTGTTGAAAAGTAAAGACGTCACATTGAAGATAAAGGTGCATCTGACTCATGCCATGGTATTTTCAGTTGCATCATAAACTTGTGAAAGCCGGACATTGAATAAGGGAGACAAGAGAAAAACTGACGCTTTTGAACTATGGTGCTGGAGACGAATATTGACTATACCATGGACTGCCAAAAGGACTAGCAGATCTGTCCTAGAAGAAGTACAACCATAGTGTTCCTTGGAAGCAAAGATGGCTAGACTGTGTCTTACGTATTTTGGACACGTAGTCAGGAGGGACCAATCCCTGGAGAAGGACATCATGTTTGGAGAGTAGCAGGTCAATAATAACAACAAAAAAAAGGAAGACCTTCAGCTAGATGGACTGATACAGTGTCTGAAATAATGGGCTCAAACATAAAAACGGACTCCTGGCACAGTGTTGGGGAATGTTTTATTCTGTTGTACATAGAGCCACTATGAGTCGGACCCAACTTGATGATATGTAACAACAGGCCTGAGTTTTGCTCCCAGATCTGCAGCTTTCTCTGTGATTTTTACTGTGACACCCTGAGCCATTTGATCACTCTGAGCCATTGTTTCCTCATCTATAATCAAGGAAGCGATAAAACCTCCTTCATGGGACACTGTGAGGATGAATTAAGACATGTGCCAAGGGATAAGCTTCACCCAGCTCCTCCCTTCAGCTCTGTGGTAGCCAAGTCCAAGTGCTCAGTGCTTTTCTTCCAAACATTCTTCATGGCCTCTTGGCAAATACCCTCCCTCGGCCTCTTTCCTTCTTCTTCCTCCCTATACTCACTAGGATGACCTCCATGCAATGTTCACTGGATCCTCGGTTTAATAATCTGTCAATCCTGGATATAAAGTAACATGAATCATAGATTGCATGGGGGCTCGGGGTTCAGCTTTGTGGTAGAACACTTGCAAAGTATGCCCAAGCCATTGGTTTACACCCACAGTACCACACACACACACACACACACACACACACACACACACACGAATCATAGATTGCATGGGGGCTTGGGGTTCAGCTTTGTGGTAGAACACTTGCAAAGTATGCCCAAGCCATTGGTTTACACCCACAGTACCACATACACACACACACACACACACACACACACACACACGTGCACGCGCGCGCAAAAGGTTTTTTGTATCCATGCTTTAAAAAGGAAGTTCTGTCTGATCTTGTTGCACCAGGATGGATTCAGGTGGCTCTGGGTCCATCGGCCCCGCCTCTCCCCACACCCTGCATTCCAGGATGCAGAACCATGAAGCAACCAGCCCCTCAGGCTGGCTCCCACCTCCTCGCCTTCTGCTTTGCCCCTCCCCTCCGAATGGCGATCCTGTGACCCTGTCAGTTAAGACAGCAGTGTCCCATGTTGGCTCAGCTCAAGAAACACATCCTCTGGGAAGGTGGTCCTACTTCTCTGGCCTCCCTGCTGATAGAGCCACCCACTGCCTCCATGGAGTCCCCACAGTCCCTGCAGACTGGGATACAGCCTGTAAAGGGTGGGGCTTCTCTTAGTGCGCCCAGGAGGTACCAGGAGAGGACCTTAAGGTCAGAAAATGTCCACTGAGCATTGAAAGGCCTAACTCAGGACTTCACCGTGGTTACAGAGTCCCCTAGAGTGGACATCATTTCCTAAGAGCGCCCTGCCCTCTATTGGTGGAAAGAAGCATTGCAGGGAAGGCTGGGAGGCAGGACCCTCCAGGCTTCCTCCACTGCCTTGCATGTACTGAGCAGAGATAGGACTAGTTTCTGAGAGGAAGCCCCATACAGAAACAGGCAGAGCCTGTCACCATCCCCCTCTTTCAACTCCTCCAGTCCTCTAAGGACTTACTCCAGAGGAACATGCCATACCCTTGCAGACCTGGCAGCCTTTGCTCAGGCTGCCTTCTCTCCACACACACCTCTGCTGGCCAACTCCTAGTGAATCTTTGAGCATGCACCCTGCACCCCCACGGAGCGCTTCACTGTCACCTACATGGAGAGTGATTCTGTGTGTCTCTGCTACAGCCTGACTACATGCCCTCTGTCACAGCCCTTGTCACCTGTAGCACTGGTGTGACCATCTCTTCCCTAGACCATGAGGTCCATAACGGAAGACATTGGCTTTTAGCATGGCTGTGACCCACTAAGAAAATTTGTGCATCTAGTTTCTGCAACAATCACCAAACGCTCCATCTGTCCCTGGGAAGGCAGGCAGCTCATTGGAAAAGAAGAGGTAGCAGGTTTTACCTACCTAACGAAGAGAGTAGGATGTCCTTTTTCAAGTGCCCAGGACACTGCTGTCCCTTATAGTAGCCATAGTCGCCTATGGCCACTGAGCACTTGAAATATGGCCTCATGACCAAGGAATTTGATATGTCATTCAATTTTGGTTAGTTTTAATTTATATTTATTTATTTTTCATGGTACTTGGGGGCTGAACCTCAGACATCATACATTTTGCAAGTACTCTACCACTGGACTGATCCCTCAGGCTCTTTTTAAAATGTTTTTATCTTGAGACAAGGTCTTGCTAAATTACACACACTCCCTCTGGTCTCAAACTTGCGATCCTCCTCCTTTTGCCTGCTGGGTTGCTGGGATTGCAGGCGTGCACCCTCTTTCAACTCCTGGTGCATAATTTATATTTAAAAGCTGATACTCAAAACAACTTGGGTATGTGAATCTACCTTTTCAATCATCAATTTTTATGAACTCTAAATATAGAATAAGTATTTCTGATGAAAACTTGGTGTCCAAATTGAGATTCACCATAATTATAAGATACCTACTGGCTTTCAAAGATAGTATAAAAAATTCATATACCACAATATCTCAATTTCATGTTGGTTATATGTTGAAATATAACATTTTGTATATGCTGGGGTTTTTAATGCAGTTATTAGAAAATTTAAAGTCTGCACATAGCTCATGTTTGTGGTTCCCATTACCTTCCTATTGGGCAGTGCCTAGTATGACCAGGTTTCCCAGCCTCAGCACCACTGGTCTTTGGGACAGGGTAGTGTTTTCTCATGAGGGGCTGCCCCGTGCACCACAAGAGCCACAGGATGTTTAGCAGCATCCTTTCTGGGTACCCACAAGATGATAGTAACAACTTCATCCACAGTTGTGATGACCAAAAATATCTCCAAATATTGCCACTGCTACTCCAATTGAGAGCCACTGCTCAAGACTCTTCCGGTAGGCAATCACGTCCTGTGAGAGGAAGTGAGAAGAGCTCTTTGCACTGGCGGTGGAGGGAGTGTCAGTAGCCCTAGAGAGACTTTTGGTCCTAGGGTGGGACCAGAGGTGGCCAGGGCTCACCAGGCAGGCACCTGGCCTTGCCTACCAGCCCTGAGGCTGCCCACCCTTGGAGAAGTGCAGAGGGTCTCTGGGGGCCTCTCCTACCGGTGCTCATAGAAGGCTCATTGCTAGGCTGAGAAGACTTTCCCAGACAACAGAGGAGGCCAAGACCAATGGCCCCACCATGTGAGGCAAAGGCAAGGATAAGAGCTGGGGAGATGTAGTGGGGGCCCCTGGCTCCTTGAGAGTAGCAGCTTCTCTTTGGGACAGTGCAGCCCCTGAGGTCCATGAGCCATCTTGGGAGGTGCAGGAGGGAGCAGCCCCAAATACAGACAGTGCTTGTAGCAGATTTGCAGGCAAAGGCTCTCCCACCTTCTAATTTGACAAAATTATAAGTAACCCCCTTGCATCCCAAGGGTGTGAAGCACTGACATCCAAGTATGGTCACAATCTCACTTTCCCTGACTTCCTAGTACTTGACACTGCACTCTGCACGCAAAAATCAAAGTGCCCTTGAGGAAGGACAGAAGGAAGGAAGGAAGGGAATTTGCCCTTGATTCTTGTGCAGTTAGGGGAACAGTACATGGAAACAGAAACAGGAACTGGAATGATGACCTTGGAGAGGCTCAAAGGCTCTACCTTGTGCCATGGTCCCTACAGCATCCCTAACAACTGTCATTCATGAGAGGGCTCTTTGCCCTTCAGTGAAGCCTGTCCAAGGTGATACACGCATGACTGGTTCAAAGTTCTCCCGATCCACTGGCAAACAATAGAACTAGATGGAAGTTCATCAGCAGGACTGGAGACAAAATAACATATCAAAATTCACCTCTCCCAACACCCCGCAAAGGCCAATTAGAACTGTAATGGAAAAGACATCCCATGCACAATGGCCTACCCAGCCTATAAAAAAAAAAAAAAAGAAGAATAAACTTAACGAGAAATGTCCGAGTCCTATTTGAGGAACACAATAAAAGTTTACTGAAGGACATAAAGAAGGCCTGAGCAAATGGAGTGATATATCATGCTCCACAATGGGGAGCCTCGATAATATGAAGATGTCAATTCTTCCCAAATTAAATCTATAAATTCAATGCATTCCCAATCAGATTCCTAACCGGATTTTTATAGAACTTGACAAGCTGATTTTAAAGCTCATCTGAAAGAGTAAACAAGCAGGATTAGGCAAGAACATTGTGAAGAAGAAAAATGAGATGGAACTTGACCTACCAGATATCAAAACAAACTATAAAGCCAGAGAAATTAAAACAAGGTGGAGTTGGTGGATCAAAGGAACAGAACAAAGAATGCAGAAATCGAGTTACAGGGATTTGGGGGAGGTAGCATATTACAAAAGTAGCACTTCAGGTCAGTGGGCAAAGGTTGAATTATTTAACATTGTTAACAAACTAGTATGGGATGATTGCTTATCCATGTGGATAATAATAAGCTAATATTTTGTGTTTTTTATTTTGAGCATCATATAATGCTCAAAAGAACATTCCATAGAGATGGACAAATCTTTTCCTAGCTTCTATCAACTGTAAAAGTATTAAAAGGCAATACGGAGCTGGGTAGGATGATATACACTTACAATCCCAGCACTTATGAGGTTGAGGCAGGAGAATCATAAGCTCCAGTTTGGGCTATATAGTCTGTCAAAAAAGGGAGAGGAGAAGGAGACAACGACGATGACGATGACGACAATGACAGCGAAGACGAAGATGAAGACGAAGGAGAAGAAGAAGGAGAAGGAGGAGAAGAAGGAGAAGGAGAAGAGGAGGAGGAGGAGGAGGGGGAGGAGGAAGGGGAGGAGGAAGAGAAGGAGGAGGAAGAAGAGGAAGAATAAAAGAAAAGAAGAAGAGGAGGAGGAGGAGGAAGAAGAAGGGAGGGAGGAAAGGGGGGAGAAAGGGAGGAGGAGGAAAGTGATGGTGCCAGTGGGCAGTAGACAAATATTTGTTAATCTTGAGGTGAAGAAGCCTTTCTTCCGTAAGACATGAATCCAGAAATGTACAGAAAAAGTCAGACAGATTTGGCTGTCTAAGAATGAAACATTTCTCTATGTCACTAAGCTAAAAAGCAAATGAGGCTGGGAGAAAATATTTATAACACAGATAAACAAAAGGCTATTATCCTACAAATCCATGAGAAATTAACAACCTTGAAGGAAGAGGGAAAAGACAGCAGACAATTTAGTGGAGGAAGAAGGGAAGCCAAGAAAGTATGCATTACTGAGCAGGTGGTCACCAAATCCTGCTGGGGACCCTCTGAAGGACTCTGTGCAATGTGCCAGAATTGTCCTCTGTGGATGAGAAGTGGATATTTAGCCAGGACCTTGGCTGCCTACCCCCTGCAGTCTTCCAAGCACGCAGATAGAGCTCATTCTGTGGGCAGAGAATGGCCCCAGGCAGAAGAGGCAGGACGTCATGATTGTGAAGGTGACCTAAAGCACAGCATGGAGAGGACACAGATGGCAATGGCAGGCAAATGATGTGCAGTATCTCATTTAATTATTATGATAATCCTACAAGGCAGCTGTTATTGTTGCCATCTTACAGGTGAGGAAACTGATGCTCCAAAAGGTAACTTGTCCAGTGAGAAGCTGGACGTCAGAGAAGATGCAGTTCAGAGGCTGTGGGTACCTCTGCATAGCAACCCTGGGCAGCTCCAGTGGGGAAGGGGGTTTGGATTTTTTTTCTTACACCCAGTCCTGAGGCACCACTCTTTATTTCTTTTCTTTTTTATTCCTCTCTCTCTCTCTCTCTCTCTCTCTCTCTCTCTCTCTCTTTCTCTCTCCTGCACCACCCCTCCCTTATCACATGTTACTTGTATAATTGCCTCCAGCCACAGCATTGTGGTGTCTAATCCAGTCAGATCTCCAAAGCTAAGCAGGGTTGGGCTACTTGGATGGGAGACCTCCTGGGAACACCAGGTACTATAGGCTTGGGAGTAGGACCCAGCAACCCACTCCCTAAAAACAAAAACAACTAGCCATTGAAAACCCTATGAATAGCAGAGAAGCACTGACATCAGTGTTTCACCTGTTTTACACAGGGTCTCTATGAGTTGGACACCGACTCGATGGTACCTAATAACAACTTGTATAATTTAAAAGAAAACCTTTTAAACCAGGCACAGTGGGGCAAGCCTTTAATCCCAATGACTTTGGAGGCAAAGACAGGAGGATCAAGATTTCGAGGCTAGAGGCAACTTGAGTAATTTAGCAAGAACTTGTCCCAAGATATAAATGGACTAGGGGTGCAGCTCAGTGGTAGAGCATTTGCAAAGTATGTCCAAGACCCTTGGATCAGCTTTCCAGTTCCAAAAAGTAAAAATAAAATAAAAAATAAATAAAAAGAAGAAGAAGAAGAAGATGTGGAGGAGGAGGAGGAAGAGGAGGAAGAAGAAAAAGAAGAAGTAGTTGTTGAAAA
>VMDO01000998.1:14982-54452 GCA_007922755.1 Pedetes capensis
TTTTTTGTGGTACTGGGGGTTGAACCCAGGGCCTCGTGCCTGCATGCTCTGCAAGTGCTGGACCACTGAGCTTCACCTCAGCCCATTTTTTTTTTTACTTTTTGAGACAGGGTCTCGCTAAATTACGCAGACTGCCTCTGGTCTTGAACTTGCGATCCTCCCACCTCCGCCTTCCGAGCCGCTGGGATTACAGGCGTGTGCCACCACGCCCAGCCCTAGCCCAGAACTTCGAAAAGAATTGTTGTTATATGCTGACAAGTGGGGTCCAACTCATAGTCACCCTGTTTGTTTGAGTCCATTGTTGCAGACACTGGGTTTGTTTTCATTTTGAGTCATGCTACATCAGCAACTGGAGGTCCTAGGTGCTTCATTCCTGTCATCAAGGTCGACTCTACTTTGAGGAGGCAACTCTTCCCGTCTTGCTTGAATGCCTTCCAGCCTGAGGAGTCCACTTTCCTGCACCATATTTGATAGTGATTTTCTGCTACTCATAGGGCTTTCAATGGCTAATTGTTTTGGGAGTGGGCTGCTGGGTCCTTCCACCTACATAAATGGTAGTGTGTCAGGGTTGCCATTTTTAAACAGTACTTCCTGAATACAGTTTAGACAACGCTGAGTGGCCATCTCAGCTACTAAAAACACCACACTGCCAGGGATTTGAGAAACATATTTTGAAAGGTATTAAGTATAGGGCAGAGCACAAGACACACGGTGGGATTCAGAGATTTGTCATTTTTCAACCTTCAGGTGCAAGGAAAAGAAAGGAAATGAAATGCTGAGGAAAAAATAACAAAATAAAGGCCACACAGGAGTTGGAAGGCTCAGCAATGAAGACTCCCTTGCAGGGGAGGGTATCCAGGGGCAAATGAAGCCTGAGCCTCAGGGTCTTTCCTTGGAGATCCATCCAAGGACCAGGATGTCATGTGCTTTAGTGCAATGGGTTAAGCTCATTGTCTTTTTCCATTTCGTCTTCCCTATGTCACAGCCTCCTTGAGCTATGTTGGGGATCTGGTTAAGGGCAACTTGAGTGGGGGGAGGCATTTAACTTGGGTTTAGAAGGACTTGTTTATGTGATTCTCAATCACTGTCATATCTAAATAAGTTATTGTTAGCCATCTTGGTCATAAGAATGCCTTCTGGGAATATTCCCACTTACAAGATATGTCTCATGGCCCATAGCAGAGAAGTTTGGGGGTGATGGAAGAAAAATAAGGTTCAGTACATACAGAGCCAAAACCCCTGGAAAATTCTCCCTAGCTTATGCCTATGGGGCCTATGGGGCCTATGGGGCCAATGGGGAAATCCCCATACAGAGCCAAAACCCCTGGGAAATTCTCTAATCAGCAGATATGTAATACTAGTAAGCAGACAATTATGTCTTATTTTCTGATGTAGCTCAGGTTAGTCTTGAACTCATGATCCTTCTGCCTCTGCATCCCAAGTGCTGGAATGACAGGTGTATATCACTCTGCTACGCTCATTTGTTTTCTTGTTTTTACTTTGTGTGTGAGGTCACAGTTTATTATGCATTCAAACTATTGATAATAAAAGCAATGTCTTTCTTCTAGTATGGTTATCCAAATTTATTTTCTTATTCTCTTTAGAAAATGCTAATGCAAAACCGTCCTTATATGAAGAGGTTATCAAAATGTCGCTAGCATAGTAAGAATTAAAAATTGTTATAGATGTGCATTGAACAGCTAATAAAAATGTATTTTTGAACCTTGTAATGTTTGTAATAATTCTTTTAAATTTATAATTCATTGTGACTTCCTTTCTCCTTCTAAATAAATATTTACATTTGTTTTTATAGGTCATGTCCTTTTTAAAAAGAGGGTCTTTAAAACTGCAGAAGTATCATGTTTACACAGAATTCTGTATCTGTCCTTGCTCCACAGGAAAGGTGATTATTAAGTCATTTTAGTGGAGGAGCAAAACTCTAAGGGTAGAATAGGATGATCAGGAGATGGGCTAATCAAATTGAGATATCACTAGACTCTGCTAGGGGGCCTGAGAGGTCCCTAGACCAGACCCCAGCCCTGGAGCCTCACATGGCCCTCACTCTAGTCCCAAGCCATGTAGCCTAGTGGAGTCACTCTCTTTCCACGTGGGCCACCTTCACCAGGTGCTTCCTCCCAGCAATAGCAAACCCTGTGGAAGTCTTGCATGTAGTCCATCAAATGCAGAGTTCCAGCACTCTGCTTTTCAGATTTTTTGGTAGAATTGCACTTCCCTGCTCCCTATGAAGCTAGGCGTAGCCATGGAAGCGAAAATTTCAGATGCAATGCTAACCCACAATGTTGCCATCCACTTCCACAGTGGTTGTGAAAACATGCAAGGAATGAAACATCCCTCTGTCTCAGCTCTTGTATCTCTGCAATAGATAGAGTCCCTCTGTCACCTGAATTGGACATATCATAAGAGAAAGAAAGAAATGTGCTATATTGAGCCACTGAGTTTTGGGAGTTACTTGTTACTGCAGCACAGACCAGCCCATCCTAGCAGAGAGAGGCATCAAAAGAAGAGCGAAGGCTGCTTCTACCCAACAAGGGGCCCCAGACTACTTGTTAGTTCATCTATGCATATTCTGCCTTCAAAAAACATGGCTCAGGAGTCAAAGTGTATCACAAGAGGGCCAAAAGGACCCACAGAGGAACCGAAATTTCCTATAGGAAGATAACAAGGCATCTGTACTTTCACCAGGGCTATTCTGTATTTAAAACTTTCTGTCATAGCCCTCAATGCCCAAAATACAATAGGGATATTATATCTTAAAAAAACATTCTTATTCAAAAGAGAGGAAAGAGAAGGCCAATGACAAGGATTTGCCCATAGTGATGCTGAAATCTAGTAGGATCCATGTTGCCAGTTCCTGGATTCCAGCCCAGCTTTGATACCTGGGAGATTTTCTGCAGTTCTTGGTTCAGAAAGCTGAGTCTTTATATTTGAAATCTTGCTTTTCTTTTTGATAAGTCCATGTTTGAAGTACAATAGCTTTTGCAGTCTGATTCCTATCCCTGGAAGGTAGGAGATATACTGGACTCTTTTCATTTCAAATGCTCTGTCATGTTGAGTTCAACTTACTGGTGCTATTACCAATAAAATTCTATCAAAAATCGTGTGAGGTTCCTATGGATCTTATTGAAGTTTATTCTGTTAGACAAAAATCTCTGCACAAGAAGCCTCTCTGTACCTTGGACTGAGAGACAGGGTGTTACAGGACAATATCCTCAGGATTTTTAGCAACTCCCCTGCCTGGCAAAGTAAAGAGTCCTATCTTGAAGATTCTTAGAAGCCTATCATTCACCTGAAAGCATCTATGAAACAGTGGCTTAAATCTTCTACAAACACAGCCAAGAGTCACAGCTTCACTTTGATCTTAACCAGAAAGCCATCCTCACTTTGAAAACTGTTTTACCAGCCTTTCCTAAGTCCTCAATATTTCCTCCACATTCTGGTCCACTACTCAACGGTTCATTTTAAACTCATCATTCTCTCACTTCTCAATCCTATCACAGGCTGCTAGGAGCTTAGCATGGATGTGCATAGGTGATCTTTCTTGAATCTTCTTTTCCCCTCTAACAATTTCCTCACTGGTTGTTTTTTGTTTTTTGTTTTTTGGGTTTTTTTTTTACTTTTTATGGAAATAGAAAATACACACAAAACAGCATAATTTTTTTTATTAGAAATTTTTAATGTACATCATAATGTGATTCATTTTGACATGCTTTTCATTGTGACAATTTTCATATATGCATTTTGATAAACATTATTCATATAGGTTACCCCTTACCCCCCCATGCTTCCCCCCACTCCCCCTTCCCATCTAAGTTTCCCATCCAAGTCTTCTCTATCTTTTACTTAGTAGTATTTTTTAATATGTTCTTGGGTTCCAGTTCTGTTTAAGATAGAAACTTTTCCTGTAGTGGTCTTTGTTTTTATCTTGTTAGAACAATTACATGCTATTTCTAGTCCATTTATATTGACATCATTCTTATCTCCCCTCCCTTTTATTATGATCTGACCTTTGAGTAGGATTTTTCCTTCTTGTAATTTTGAGTCAGCTCCCTCATATGAGTGAGAACATGTGTTGTTTCTCTTTCTGATCTTGTGTTCGTTCACTTAAAATAATTTTCTCTAATTCCATCCATTTTGCTGCGAATGACCTTATTTCATTTTTCTTGATTGTTCAGTAGTATTCCATTGTGTATATATACCATAGTTTTTTTATCCATTCTTCTGTTGAAGGGCACTTTGGTTGGTTCCATATCCTTGCTATTGTGAAAAGCACTGCATTGAACATGGAGATGCAGGTGTCTCTGTGGTATGATGCCCCATCTCCCTTTGGGTAAATTCCCAATAGTGTTATAGCTGGGTCACATGGTAGATCTATTTTTAGTTTTTTGAGGTACCTCCATATTGATTTCCACAGTGGTTGCACCAATTTACAGCTCCACCAACAATGTAAAAGTGTTCCCTTTTCCCAGCAACCTCGACAGCATTTGTTGTTTTTTGTTTTATTGATCTTGGCCATTCTTACTGGTGTAAGGTGAAATCTCAGTGTTGTTTTGATTTGCATTTCCCTAATGGCTAGGGATGTTGAGCACTTTTTCATGTGTTTCATGGCTTTATGGACCTCTTCATTTGAGAACTGTCTACTCATTTGTGTATTGGGTTGTTTGGTTTTTGGGTTTTTTTTTCTTGAGTTCTTTATAAATTCTAGTAATTAGACCTTTGTCTGATGTATAAAATGCAGAAATTTTTCCCATTCCGTGGGGGTTTCCTTGACTCTGTTAATTGTTTCTTTTGCTGTGCAGAAGGTTTTTAATTTCATGTGATCCCATTTATCTATTCTTGTTGCAATTTCTTGAGCAATTGGAGTCCTATTAAGGAAATAGTTTCCTATGCCTATATGCTGGAGTATATTGTCTATCTTGCCTTCTATAAGTTTTAAAGTTTCTGGTTTTATGTTGAGATATTTTATCCATTTTGAGTTAACTCTCGTGTATATTGAGAGATGTGGATCCACTTTCATTTTTCTGCATGTGGATGACCATGTTTCCCAGCACCATTTGTTGAAGAGGCTGTCCTTTTTCCAGTTTACTTGCTTTGCTCCTTTGTCGAAAATAAGGTGGCTATAGGTGGGTTGAGGTATATCTGGGTCTTCTTTTCAAAACAGCATAATTCATAGGGGTACAGATTGAAGAATTTTCACAAAACTACAGATCCACATTCTCAACACTTGGAGTAAGACACAGCCTTTACAGAAGCCCATTCACAGCCTATTGCTAGCACTAATTTTCAATGGTAATAGTTTACCTGTGATTTAACACCACAGATAAGGTTTTGGGTTGTTTTGGTTTTGGTTTTACTTTTGTTTTTATTTTGAGATTGTGGTTTGTTGTTGTTAGGTGCCATTGAGTCAGGTCCAACTCATAGTGACCCTATGCACAACAGAATGAAATACTCACCGACACTGTGCTATACCCAGATGAATGCCAGTGCTTCTCTGCTATTCATAGGATTTTCAGTGGCTGATTGTCTCAAGATTATTTCAGGAGTGGGTTTCTGGGTCCATCTCCCATTTTTGAGTGCTGGGGATTGAACCCAGGGCCTCAGAGTGTGCAGAACAAGTGCTCTAACTACTGAGCTAAACCCCAGCCTGGGCTGGAAGATACTGTCTTGCTATGTACACCAGGCTGGTCTCAAATTCGGGATCCTCCTTCCTCAACCTTCTAAGTACTGGGATTATAGGTGTATGTCACCATGCCTGGCCAGCTTTCTTTGTTAAGTCAGGTTTATTGACATATAATTTACATATATTTTTTTTATAATAAAGGCATCCACTAATGTGACCACAACATAATCAAGACATAGAACATTTTGATTCCCTCAGAAAGTTCCCTGTGTGCCTCTGTAGTCAACCTCCACTCTTTCCCATCCCTAAACCCCTATAGCCACTAACCTTTTCTATAGTTTTGTGATTTCCAGATGTCCTATAAAAAGGATATGGTATGTATCCTTTTGAGTCTGCCTGAGCAGACTCAAACCTGAGCATAATGCTTTGAGATTCATCTGTATTGCTGAGGGTGACAGCAATCCATTCCTTAATATTGTTGAGTGGTCTTCCAGCATAAGAACGTACCATGATTTGTTTATTCACTCACCTGTGGAGGCCATTTGCGTTGTTTCCAAGTATAGCTGCCGTAAACATCAGTACACAGGTTTTGGGTGGGAGTATTTCCATTTCTCTTGGAGTGAGGTTGGTGATACATAAGGTAAATTCATGTGAATTTTGTAAGAAATTGACACATTATAGTGGACTGTGGTGGCACACACCCCAGCACTTAGGAAGCTGAGGCAGAAGGATTGTGAGTTTAAGGCCAGCCTGGGCTACATAGTGAGACCCTGGTTCAAAAAATAAAAAGGAAAAGAGAAAAGAAAGGAAGAAAAAGGAAGGGAAGGAGAGGGGAGGGGAGAGGGGGAAGTAGAGGGAAGGAGAAGAGAGAGGAAGGGAGGGAAGAAGAAAATTGTCACGTTTCCCAAAGTAGTTAAACCAATTGTGTGTGTTCACCAGAGAGATTTGAGAGTTCCAGTGACTCTGTGTCCTCTTTGGTCTTTTTTGGTTTTCTGGCTATTCTAGAGACGTACAGTGGCCCTGTCTTGTGATATGAACTTCCACTTCTTCAATGATCCCCCACACTCCCACCATTCTCCCAGTGTGACCACTGCACTTGCCACCTGGTGCTAGGTCAGTGGTAGGAGGTAAGCATGACTGTTGTCTGGGCAGCAAGGCTCGCTCAGCCATTCTGCTCACTCTTGCCATGAGAGCCCCATCTTGTGCCTCAGTGGGTCTTTTGTGGACTTTTCCAGCTCCTCCTCAGAGGTGCTGGACTTCCCTGGAATTGGCACAGGATCCTGGGCTCAGAGTGGCAATCTGTCCCTTCCCCAGGGCCAAAGAGCTGTAGTTCCTACTGGAAATGAAGCAATAGTCCTCTGTGCCCTGAGAGTAACAGAGTCTCTTGGCCTCTCCTTGAAGTTTAGGACTTTCGCTCCATGCTTTCTCAGGCAGCACATATAAAAATACAAAAGTAAAAAGAAAAGATCTGTGCTTCTGTGAATAAGGGATCAGGACAGGAGGGCAGAGTTTGGTGCTTTTCCCACAATGGCAGTAGATGATCCCCTCCACCCTGGTACCTCCAAGGAAGTCTCTCCCTTCTCCTGCCTGTCTGCCCCCTTGAACCAAAGTCTGTCCACGTGTGCAAACTCTCCCCAGGTCTGGGCCCCTTGCTAGCCCGGACTGATGCACCCTCCCACACCTGCCTTCCCACAGTTAACATTGAACTGATCCCTTCTCAGCCTCTTTTGGGAAGGTTGTCCCTTCCTCCTGAGCACTGCCCAAATAAGCTACTTTGCACAACCTGCCTCTCTTCTGTCCTCTGTAGAATTCAGGCTACTTAGTTGCCCTGTGACCTCAACTCCCCAGCGAGCAAAGAAAATGTGATGAATGCTGGATGCGATGGTGCATGCCTGTAATCCCAGCAACTTGGGAAGTGGAGGCAGGAAGATCGCAAGTTTGAAACTAGAGGCAGTCTGCGTAATTTAGTGAGACCCTTTCTCAAAAAGTTAAAAAATGGGTTGGAGATGCAGCTCAACGGTACAGCACTTGCAAAGCATGCAAGTGCAGGGCCCTGGGTTCAACCCCCAGTACTGAAAAAAAAAAAAAAAGAAGAAGAAGAAGAAGAAGAAAAGAAAAGAAAAAGAAAACGTGATGATTTTGAAGTACAGTTGGCATTTCTATTCACAGGTTCCACATCAACAGATTCAACCAACAGCAGATTGAAAGTATTCACAAAAAACTTACATCTGTACTGAACATGTACAAGCACCTCTTCTTGTTATTCTTCCTTAAACAATACAGTATGAAAGCTATTTCCATAACATTTACATTGCATCAGGTGTTATAAGTAATCTGGAGATGATTTAAAGTATGTGGGAGAACGTGGATAGGTTCTGTGCAAATACTACACCATTTTACATAAAGGACTTGAATGTCCTCACATTTTGGTATCTAAGGGGGTCCTAGAACCAATCCCCATGGATACTGAAGGATGATATATATGCAGTTTTTTTGCATTGCTAGTGTGGGAGCAATACTCACTCTAAATTTCTACATCCTAGGGGAAAACTGGAATTCTTGCTGCTTTTAAATTCTTCTTTACACCTTCTCCCACCACCTATTCCCAACCTAATGCCACATGTTGAAACAACGTGAAACAGCCTGAAGGTTTTTCAGTGGCAACATCCTGCTTTCTGGTATCAGTTTTTGTTCCTGCTATCAATTCCTATAGATCAAATCACCCCAACATTTGGTGGCTTAAAATGAACAAACAAAAAGTAACTATAATAATTATACATTATTACAATTGTTATGAATCACATATAATTATTTTATGATTGTGTATTGTTATTACTACTATTATTATTGTTGTTGTTATTATTACTAGAGACAGAGGGGGCTGGGATTTAGCTCAGTTGGTACAGCGTCACACTGCAGTCTCTGAGGTTCTGAGTTCCATTCCCAGTACCTCAAAAATGGGAGAAGGACATGGCAATCTACTCCCTAGGCAGTCCTCAAAACAATCAGCCATTGAATGACTCCACAGCACCTAACAATAGAGACAGAGTCTCACTATGTAGCCTAGGCTAGCCTTGAACTCACAATCCTTCTGCCTCAGCTTCCTAAGTGCTGGGGATTACATCTGTGCACCACCATGGCTTAAAACAAAAATGATAATTTCTCAGGGTTCTGTGGGTTACTTGGTCTCCCTTGGGATCTCCCATGGTATTGCAGTCAGATGTCTGGTGAGGATGGAGTCCTCTGAAGTTTAGGCAGTTCTGGGCATCCAGAAAGACTCTCTCACATGGGTGGCCCATGATAGCAGAAGCCCCAAGACCTAGTCATGGAAATTACATGTGACATTTCTTCCACAACCCAGGCCAACCCAGATTTAGCCTGAGAGAGAACTACACAGTTGTGACTGACTATTGGGAGGCCAGGGCCACTAGGGGACTATGTGGGGAGAGCCAACATCCTGTCTCACACTCCATACAGAAAGGGACCTTTCACATTTAGCTCATAATTCTATCTGGCTATGATGTTAACAGAAGTAAAGGAAGGATATTTTTGTGGCAGAGGTAAGAGAGGGCTTCATGAAAGAGATCTTCAAAAGCACAAAATTATAAGCAGCAGGAAAAAATGATAAGCCTTATTTATACCAAAATGTAAGATTTCTACCCATGAAAGACTTTGTGAAGTTAGTATACAGATGGCAGAATGGGAGGAGATAATTTGTAATATCTAAAATTGATAAGCAATTAATGCCTAGATATAAACTCCTACTGAATCAACTAAAAAGAACTATAAATACAAAAAAAAAAACTGACAAAGGACATTAAAAAGCAATTTACAAACAGTAAGCCCCAGATGCTAACAAGTATCTGGAGAAGTAGTCACAATCATTAGTAATCAGAAAAATATGCAGAGTCAAACAGTGAGCTCTCATTTTTTAGCCATTAACCTGACAAAAACCAGAAAGGTAGATGATGCCACGTGTGCATATGCACATGAGATGCACAGGGAGGGAGGGGCCCTCACAACGAGCAGGAGAGAACAGCCTGACACAGTCCTTCTAGGCACCTGGATCTAGTTGGAGATACAGATCCCTGAGAAGAATTGCTGGCTTTATAGGTTATGCATATGTTTAAGCTAAGAAACTTCCCACAGGTCAAAGAGCTCCCAGAGATGCTCAGCACAGCATCATTCTGTGTTATTGTGCTGTGCATACATGTGCATTCATGCACATACATGGAAATGGCAGGGGATAATGGTAATGGTGGAAGTAGCAAGGAGTTGGAGATAACCTGAGTTGCCACAATTGGCAAAACAACAATGGTGGATTCTTCATCATGGAATACCAAGCAGCAGTTAGAATACTTAATACTACAGATTAAGTGTACACATAGTATATAGTAACATAGTCACACATGATTTTAGTTTCCACTAAGTATTCTGTTTCATAAGAAAAAGAATATGACCAGGTGTGGTGGTACACGACTGTAATCCCAGCACTCAGTAAACTGAGGCAGGAGGATCATGAGTTCAAGGTGAGCTTGGGCTCCATTGCTAAGATCCTGCCTCAAAACAACATCAAAAGGAAGACAATATGTAATATAATACCACTTACATAAATTTAAAAATATGTATATAGACAAAAGAACAATTTATATTGTGCCATAACATGTACAAACAGAACATGCACACTAGCACATTAGAGAAGTTCTTACTCATGTGAGGTTCCTATGGATCTTATTGAAGTTTATTCTGTTAGACAAAAATCTTTGCACGAGAAGCCTCTCTGTACCTTGGATTGAGAGACAGGGTGTTACAGAACAATATCCTCAGGATTTACTGGGAGGAGAAAAAGAAAAGCAGAGTGCAGGAATAAAGATTAACAGAAAAAAAACTGGAAATGTTAGAGGATTTATATGAACTGCCTCTAAGATTAATTATAAAGCTACAATAATCAAGACAACATGATATGGATATCAAAATGAACAATCTGGATAGGCAATACACTCCATCATATAGGCATAGGAAAGCATTTCCTTAAAAGGACTCCAATTGCTCAAGAAATTGCAACAAGAATAGATAAATGGGATTACATGAAATTAAAAACCTTCTGCACAGCAAAAGAAACAATTAACAGAGTCAAGGAAACCCCCACGGAATGGGAAAAAATCTTCACATTTTACAAATCAGATAAAGGTCTAATTACTAGAATTTATAAGGAACTCAAGGAAAAAACTCCCAAAAAAACAAATAACCCAATACACAAATATTCAAAGGAACTGAGTAGATAGTTCTCAAATGAAGAGGTCTGTAAAGACATGAAACACATGAAAAAATGCTCAGTATCCCTAGCCATTAGGGAAATGCAAATTAAAACAACTCTGAGATTTCACCTTACACCAGTAAGAGTGGCCAAGATCAACAAAACAAATAACAACAAATGCTGGCGAGGTTGTGGCGAAAAAGGAACACTCTTACATTGTTGGTGAAGCTGTAAATTGGTCCAACCACTGTGGAAATCAATATGGAGGTATCTTAAAAAACTGAAAATAGATCTACCATATGACCCAGCTATAACACTACTGGGAATTTACCCAAAGGGAGATGGGTCATCATACCACCAAGACACCTTCATTTCCATGTTTAATGCTGCACTTTTCACAATAGCCAGGATATGGAACCAACCAAAGTGCCCTTCAACAGAAGAATGGATAAAAAAAAACCTATGGCACATATACACAATGGAATACTACTGAGCAATCAAGAAAAATGAAATAAGGTCATTCGCAGCAAAATGGATGGAATTAGAGAAAATTATTTTACGTGAACAAACACAAGCTCAGAAAGACAAACACCACATGTTCTCACTCATATGTGGGAGCTGAATCAAAATTATAAGAAGGAAAAATCCTATTCAAAGGTCGGATCAGAATAAAACAAAACAAAACAAAAAAGCTAAGAATGATGTCAATATAAACGGTCTAGAAAATGCATGCAATTGTTCTGACAAGATAAAAACAAAGTTCACTACAGGAAAACTTTCTATGTTAAACAGAACTGGAACCCAACGACATATAGAAAAATATTACCAAGTAAATGACAGAGAAGACTTAGATAGGGAGAGTGGGGGGGAAGCATACAAGAGGGTAAGGGGGAACCTATATGAATAATTTACATCAAAATGCATATATGGAAATGTCACAATGAAAAGCATGAATCACATTAAGGTGTACATTAAAAATTTCCAATTAAAAAAAAATGAACAATCTGGTCAATGGAACAGAAGAGAAAATCCAGAAATAAACCGGCACATATACAATTTTTTTTCTAACAAGAGGTGCACATACAAGGCAGTGAAGAAAGGAATAATTGAATATCCATATGAAAATTTGAATTTGATGTATATTTTTTAAATTACCTGGTATAGATCATAGACCTAAATGTAAAACCAAAAACTATAAAAAGAAGAGAAAACACAGGAGAAAATCTTTGTGACTTTGGATCAGACGAAGGTTTTTCTGTTACAACACCAAACTAGCAATACCCAAAAGAAACATTTGATAAATTGGATTTCAACAAAATTAAGATTTGCTCTCTGAAAGACACAGTACGAGAATACAAAGAATGTCTGAAAATCATGTATTTGATAGGGGTCTTACATCCAGCATGCAAACACACACTCAAACTCAATAACAAAACAACTCAGTTTGTGTTTTGTTCTTGTCTTTTAGTAGGCAAGAAATTCAAAGAGGCAGTTCCCTAAAGAAAATTTACCTGCAGCAAATAAGCACATGAAAAGATGTTCAACATCATTAGTCATTAAGGAAACTCAGAACCACACTGAGATACCAACACACCAGCTTGTAGTTGTTGTTGTTAGGTGCTGTCAAGTCAGTATCTGACTCATAGCAACTCTCATAGGGTTTTCAATGGCTGACTGTTTCGAGATTGCCTTGGGAGTGGATTGCCAGGTCCTTCTCCCATTTTTGCGGTTCTGGGAATTGAACTCAGGACCTCAGAGACTGCAGTGCAGCGCTCTACCAACTGAACTAAATCCCAGCCCCCCACACCAGCTAGAATGGCTAAAATGGAAAGAACTGAAGACAACGCGTGTGACTAAGGACATAAAACCGGAACTCATGTGCTATTCATGGGAATGTAAAACAAAACCACTACTTTCTTAATAGGGTATAAACAGGTACTTACTATATGATCCTGACTGCAGCCATACCCCCCTGGCATTGACCTCATGAGATCTCAGAAGCTAAGGAGGCCTGATTAGTCCTTGGAGATGAGACCACCTAGGAATACTAGGTGCTGTAGGCTTGGGAGAAGATCTGGCAACCCACTCCTGAAACAATCAGCCATCGAAAACCCTAAGAATAGCAGAGAAGCACTGATAATAGTGCCAGGCAAGGCACAGTGTTGGAGAATGTTTTGTTCTATTATACATAGAGTCACTAGGAGTCAGATCAGACTTGATGGCATCTGGCAACCACCACCATATGATCCAGACATTCCATTCCTAGATATTGTCCCAAGAAACATGAAAGCATGTGTCCATACAGTCTGGTACATGAATGTTCCTAACAGCTTTATTTGCAATAAGCCAAATTAGAAATAATCAAAATGTCCATCAACTGTGAATTACTAAACAAATTGTGGCATATCCATACAAAGTAATACTAATTTATATATTATATTTATCTTTTTGCCTTTTTTACTGCTGTGTAATATCGGTAAACTAAAACAGACAACAGGGCAGGGCTTGAAGAATTTTTGTATTATTGACCTCTATTATAATCTCCACCCTTACAAAACCCAGAAAACTCCCCAGTATCCCCATACTTGTGACCATACTACATAGTAGGTTTGCCTGCTATTTTTTTAACTAAACTATAGAACTCTACAGTATGTACTGCTTTGTGTCTCACATCATTGTCATTCAATGTACTTTTCTGTGACATTCATTGTTGGTGTTGCATGAAGCAATAGTTTTAAATGCTATGCTTTAATTTTTGTGACTGGATCATAATTTAAGCCTTTTCACATTGACAGATGGGTAATTTCAAGTTCTTGGTTATTTCAATAAAATTGTTTTAAACCTTTATGTACATATATTTTGGAGGAAAATACCTTCATTTCTAACCAGTTGTTGTTGTTACATGCTGTGGAGTTGGATCTGACTCAGTGTCCCTATGTACAACAGAACGATACACTACCCAACACTGTGCCACGCCCAGCACTATGTCAGTGCTTCTCTGCTCTTCGTAGGGTTCACAATGGCTAATTGCTTCAGGATTGTTTCAGGAGTGGGCTGCTGGGTCCTTCTCCCATTTTTTGTGGTGCTGGGGATCAAACCCAGGCCTCAGAGAAGCACAGAGCAGCACTCTACCAACTTAGCCAAATCCCAGCCCCTTCTCTAACAAGTATACACCAAGAATTGGATTATTGGTTATATCAATATGGTGAGATTTAGTATATGTAAGAGAAAGTAAGAGTTAACAAAAGTATTCTATGGGAATCAATTGACTACATGGAATTTGTGACACCATTGTATATATTATATATTATGGTCATTTGTAGAATTTGTGATGCATACCCTTTATATCAGTAAAATTGTAATTTACTAACTTATGGTACACTCATCACTAAATTCCTGTTGGAGAAACCCACAAAGTAATACTATTAAGTAAAATTTACCTGGTCATAAAAATAAGGAACTATTGATGCATATCACATGGATGAACCCCAAAATACTTATATTGAGTATATTGTTGTTGTTGTTAGGTGCCGTCGAGTTGTGTCTGACTCATAGCAACCCTCATAGGGTTTTTGATGGCAGATCGTTTCGGGATTGCCTTGGAAGTGGGTTGCCACATCCTGCCCCCATTTTTGCAGTTCTGGGAATCGAACTCGGGACCTCAGAGACTGCAGAGCAGTGCTCTACCAATTGAGCTAAATCCCACCCCATACTAAGTATATACTACATGGTTTTATCCATACAAAATTCTAGAAAATGCAAGTAACTAGTAGTTGTCTGGGAAAAGGCACTGAGGAGGGAGAGAATACCAAATGGCAGGAAGAAGCTTTTAGGGCTGGTGGTATAGTGTTGATCGTGCTCAGATTTCACGGAGAAAAAATATGTGAAATTGTATACTTCAAATGTGGGCATTTCATTATGTGTTAATCATATCTGATTTTCTTTTCTTTTTTTAAAGAAAAGATCAGCCTTGCACATGGAATCCCCCAGCTAGCAAGCGGCAGGGTGGGATGTTGAAGTGGCTTTTGGGAGCTCGTGCACTTCAGCCCAACTCCAGGCACGCAAGGTGGCCCTGCGCCCCAGGAAAGTGCTGGAAGGGCCCGGAGTTAGGTCTGCCCGCCGTTAATCATTACCCAAGGGGCGGGGGGCGGGGGTGAGCGCGGCCCCGCCCCGGGGCGGCTGTCTGCGCCCAGCCGAGCTCGCCCTCTCAGCCGCCACCTGCTGCCAGCGCCTGGACATGGTGAGCCGTAGGGTCTGGCGCCGCCGCGAGCCGGGGAGATGGTGTGGGGTCCCTTGGAGCCCCTTGCAGGGCTGCTGCCCTGGTCTTGGAGAGCTGGGGTCGGGGACCCGCGGGACGGCTGGGACCCGGAGCGTGGCGGTGGCTGGCAGACCGTGCGAGGCGGGAGCTACTCCCAGGCCGAGGCTCTCAGGGCGCCCGCTCTGGGCGGGGCTCCCCCGGGCGCGGTGGGAGCCGGAAAGCGGAAAGCGGACGGTGGCTGGATGTGTGCATTCCTGGCCATGCCTGCTCGCTGCCACTTCTTGCTTGCAGTTCAGGGTACGGGGTCTGGCGGGACTTGGTCCTCCTCTCTGCACTGGGTTGCTGTCCCCTGCCTCAGGCCCCACCCTGGCGCCTCGTTGGAGGTCTGTGCCGCTCTTTGAGCCCTTGGTGGCTCAAGACCCTCCCTCCTCCAGGTCTTGCGGCCCCCAGGGACAGGTGTGTCTCGGCTTCTTCCGGCTGCGCATGCTGCAGCCGCTAGACCTGGCACCTTTATCAGCGCGTTTCTGGCCCCGACGCTTGGCGTCTTTGGGAGCAGTCCAGGCTGGGAAGGCATTTTGGCGACAGTGGCTTGGGGAGGGGCGCTGAGGGTCGGAAGATGCAGGCTTGGGTAATGAATAACTCCTGGGCACACTTGGCCAGAGGCTGACCCTGATTTACTAAGCAAACACGGCCCTTGCCCCTCTGACCCCAGAGCTCAAAGAGTTGTCAGTCGGTCCCCAGCTGGTTGACTGGGGAGGCTCTAGAAGACTCTAAGGGGAGGAGGGGTCCCCCAGGAGGTCACCCTTACCCACTCACCCTTTTCTGAGCGAACAAAATAAACAGTGGGTTCTGATGCCTTGGCTAACCGCTGGTTGCCTGGATACAGAACTGACTAATCAGCTTCAGAGAAGGGCAGGCTCTGGAAAGGAGACCTAGCTATTGAGCGATGATGCAGATTTTTGCCACTAGTAGTCAACCACAGCCAGGGCCAGAGAGAGAGGGAGCCCCATCAGTTCAGAGAGGAAGGAGAGAAAAGACATACTTAGGAGACAGCCCTGCCAAGCTGCCTCCACCCTGTGCTGTAGGCCCATTATGGGCCTCCTTGCCCCAGGAAATGTTTTACTTGCTTGCTTTTTAAATTTTTTACTTTTGCAGTACTGGGGGATTGAACTCAAGGCTTCATGTATGGTGGGCAATCACTCCACCACCGAACTACATCCCCAGACCACCACCCCCTTTCTAATTTTGAGAGAAGGTCTCATTGAGTTGCCCTGGAAGCCACCGAGTCACTGGGATTACAGGTGCACACCACAGCGCCTGGCCTAGGAAGTGGTTTTAAAATGCAGGCGATATTTGTTTTACAACCGTGCTATTCACTAAAGTGCCTGCAGCTGTACCACTGTAGCGTCCGATCCAGTCAGATCTCGGAAGCTAAGCAGGGTCAGGCCTGGTTAATACTTGGATGGGAGACCACCTGGGAACACCAAGTGCTGTAGGCATGAGAGAAGGACCCAGCGACCCACTCCCAAAAAGCAATCAGCTATTGAAAACCCTATGAATAGCAGAGAAGCACTAATACTATTGTTTCCCCTGTTGTACATAGGGTCACTCTGAGTTGGATACTGACTCGAAGGCACCTAACAACAATTCACTAAAGTGTCCCACTGTCACTTATTGATCTGTGAGGTGGAGGTTCCTGTCCCTTTATCCGTGAGCTAAGAGGCTGAGAACCACAGGGCCACCTGGCTTCAGTCCTACCATCTCACCCCAGGATGTCCCATTTATAGGCTGCTTACTAAAGCTAGATTTCCTTCCCTCACCTTCCCACCCTAGACCTTGCTGATGGGTTTTCGGTTTGGTACTCTGTCCCTAACTGTTCTTGAGTGGTTGTACAAGCCTAGGTTTTACAAGCCTAGGTCCTATGGTCCCTTAAGCTCTTACCCTTAGATGATAGAGCGGGCTCTGGCTTTCGTGACTTCTCTCCCATTCCACTACCTACCTGAACTGTGATGCTCTGGGCTGCCTTGCAGGTGCTTTGCACAATTTGCAAAAAGGATGGGGCACTAGGTACACTGATTGCCCTGGACAAGTTACTTTCACTTTGGGAGGGACCCCTGTGGCACAGGCATCCCAAGTTGACAGAAGATGGAACATCTGAGAACCTAGCCCTGACAGCCGGGAACCAAAGGCTGCGAGTGGGTGTGACCTAGTACCCATGAGAGGCAGTGTTGGTGGTTGTCAACTCCAGAGTGGCTAAGAATCACAGAAACATGTTTTAAGTGCTGGTTTCTTCGCCTAGCCCTAGGGAGAACCTGCCTATGCTGTCACTTAACTAGGACTGGGGTGAGTCCCGTGGACAAGTCATGTCCCCTCTCTTGGCCCCAGTTTCCTCATCAGTATACCTGGAATTTACAGTAGGGGCAATGGAGTGGACAGGATAACGTGAAATCATAAAAGAAGGGAGGATGACAGTAGCTGCTCTTCCTGAAAGGGTGTGTTATATTACATTGGATCTGGGCTGGATTTTGCTTCTACTCCCTCATTAACATAAGGGATCCTCTTTGGGGAGTGGGGTTCTGTGAAGCTGTGGGGGCTGGGGTGGAAGAAGCACTTCTCTGACCCAGTGACTGGCATTGCACTTCCTTTGGGGTCTTCTGTCTCTGAGGGGAGTGTAAAACCAAAGACCCAAGAGCCTGTCCGAGCCCACTTGGCAGGCTGCCCCCCTGAAGAGGTCCCTGCCAGTCGATGGGTGATCTGTTGCTTTGACAGGTCACCTGTGTCCAGAGCAGTCCACGGAGGCTGGCTGAATTCCCCAGATTTCTAGGGTGCTCTTTTTTGACCCTGCCCCTGTTTGTTCCTGTTCTAGGCTGGCAAAGCACACAGACTGAGTGCAGAGGAGCGGGACCAGCTGCTGCCAAACCTGAGGGCTGTGGGGTGGAATGAGCTGGAGGGCCGTGATGCCATCTTTAAGCAGTTCCATTTCAAAGACTTCAACAGGGTATGTGGGGGTCTGGGGAGCAGTTTGCTGGGCCTGGGGCTTAAGGGCCAGGCTCCAGACTTGTTCCCCCACTTCAAGTCCTGTTAGTTAAGACTGCACATTGCACTGATCCATTTATGTGGGCAACGTACCCATGGGGAAATCCATTTCCCTGAACGACCTGGCGCATGCCATCCTTGGGGAGTGCAGAGTAGGAAGTTGGGCCATGGACCTTCCCTATCTGGGAGTTTTAGAAACAATCCTCAGAGGAGACACTTAGGGTAGCAAACAGCTGTACATCTGAAGGCATTTTAATAGGCAAAAGATTGGCCAAGACTTTAAGCTCTTGTACTGTCTGCCCCTTGTCAGTGGTCCTAGGGAATGGACCTTCTTCCTGCCACAGAGAGGGCCTCTTACTCAAGCTTCAGAAACAGAGGCAGGACATCACTGGGGAAGCAAGATTTAGGGTGTCCCTGTAGGAAGCTAGACCATCCTCTTATGTCTGGGCATCACTGGCCATAGAAGGTGCCCAGGGACCCTCCTCTCAGAACACTCACCTCCGTCTCACTTCCCTTCAATAGGCTTTTGGCTTCATGACCAGAGTGGCCCTGCAGGCTGAGAAGCTGGACCACCATCCCGAATGGTTTAATGTATACAACAAGGTGAGTGAGGTTGTGTGCCTTTGTTGTGCTCTGCCCATGACTCTGAGAATGTCACTTCATTCTGAAGGCTCTCCCTAGGACCTGACCATGGGTCCCCCACCCACAGGTGGACTGTCCACTCCCTTGACTTATCTTCCTAGAATCAACATGAACACTTCCAGAAAATGGTCAGTCTCACAACAAATTAAGGAAATGCAAATTAAAACACGTTGAGATACTTATGGTTAGAGTAGACATTAAGAGGACAAAACCAAGAAAGAAAAGGCGTGGGGACAAGGCATACTTACTGTTAATAGTTCCCAATGGCTTCCCTCTTTTAGGAGGTATGGAAGAATGAAAAAGTAATAAAACTTCAGCTCAGAATACCCATGCATAGAAACAGATCAGGTTGTTTGCTTAATGATTTGAAACGCTGACTAAGTGTCTGCTATGTGCCAAGAGCTCTGTTGGACTGTTTACGGAAACATAAAGGGGAGAAGACACAACCTGTAAATGGATAGTATTTACACACTCCTGGTGGTTTTGGCTGTGCCTTTAGCGTTCAGGTTGCTCTTGACATCTGAGTGGTAATTTTTTATCCTATAGCAGAAGTCACCATTATTTTTGGAAAATATCAAAGGGAGGTATAGTAGAAGAGTTTTGCACTATTGTTAGAGTTGTCAGCAGTTCCTGAGGGAGATAGTAGTGACTAGATATATTCCCAGGAGAAAAGGTAGTGCCTGGCTACTACTCCCAGCAGAGGTGGTAGTAACCAGTTCCCAGTCCTTGAATAGACTAGTGCATGGCTGCTCTTCCCAGGAGAGATGATAGTGACTGACTACTATGCCCAGATAGACTAGTATCCAGCTAATACTCCAGGCAGAGATGGTGGTAACCAGCTACTGTTCCCACAATAGACTAGTGACCAGCTGTCATCCTTAGGACAGATGATAGTGACCAGCTACTGTTCCTAGGAGGTATGCTAGTGACCATCTGTTATTCCTAGGGCAGAACTAGTAACTTGCTGCTATTCCCAGGAGGAGTGGTAGTGACCAGGTGCTATCCCCAGGTGGGATGTTCTTCACTGATTGGTATGCCCATAACAGACACGTGACTGGCTGCTATCCCTAGAGTAGACTAGTGACCGGCAGAGTTGGTAGTGACTGGCCATTGTTCCCAGCATAGACTAGTGCCTGGCTACTCTTCCCAGGATAGACTGACTGGCTCCTGTCCCCAAGATGGATGGTAGTGACTGGCTGCTGCTATTCCCAGGAGAGATAGCAGTGACTGGGTGCTGTCCCCAGGTTGGATGGTAGTGATCAGGTACCATCCTGGAGCCCCTCACAGGGCCTAAGCTGAACAGCTGGCGCCTCTTCTCCTGCCTTGGGGATGTCAGTGGGGTGGGCGGAACTGAGCGTCTGGTTTCGTTTCAGGTGCACATCACCCTGAGCACTCACGAATGTGCGGGCCTTTCAGAACGGGACATAAACCTGGCCAGCTTCATCGAACAAGTGGCAGTGTCCATGACCTAGGCCCTGTCCCTCTGCCTCAGGGGCAGGGGTGACTGAACCGGGAACCCGGGGAGGGAACTGAGGACCTCTTGGTCCCCAAAGCTTGCTGTAGTCGGAGCTGCCACTTTGACCCTGCCATGTCTATAGAGAGGTGAGTCCTTGCTATGGAAAGATGCCAGTGTCACCACGAACACCAGAACCAAGACCTTTTCCCAGACCACTCTTCATCTTTGGGGCTCTGTTTGGCTACACTATTTAAGTAAGCTCACCCTTTCTTGCAGCCTCCTAGAAATGGTAACGGTGTTCTTTCCAGGCTATGTCCTGCTCCCTTTCTAAGTTCATCTTCCCAGCAGTTGTGATAGAGAGTGAAATAAAGTCCTGTCTCAGAATGTAGGACCCGAAGCAAACCCCAGCCTGTGTAGAGACACAGGCTTTTATGCCTCCAATAAAAATTAGTGTATCACTTGGTCTCGGTCTCCAAAACTTTCTTTTCCACAAGACCCAAATTGGAGTCGATAGCCGTTTATTAATAGTTTACTTATTTATTGTGGTTCTGAAGATCAAGTCCGGGGCCTTGCCCATGTTAGGCGAGCACTCTACCACTGGGCCATACCCACAAGCCAACAGGCATTTAAATGGAAGCACTTATTCTGTATAAGTCAAGTTGGAGGTAGTAGGGAAAAAAGAGGAACAGATACCCTGCCTTCAGGTTATCACGTAGGAGATTCAAACAGGAGAACCACTATTTCTAGACAAGATGAGCTAAGTAAGGCCAGGTGGCTGGGTAAGAAATGAGTTAAGGGGTCAGGCATCGTGGCACATGCTTGTAATCCCAGTAACTCAGGAGGCTGAGGCAGGAGAATCACAATTGCAAGGCCAGAGGCAGCCTGTGCAACTTAACAAGATCTTGTCTCAAAATTTATTTAAGAGGTTGGGGGTATAGCTCAGTGGTAGAGCATTTGCTCAATTCCTTGAATTCAACCCCTCAGTATAGCCAAAAGAAAAGAAAAGAAAAGAAAAAAGAAGAAGAAACGAAGTGAGCTAAGGGGAACACAAAGACAGCCAAGGGCCATATTTTCTTCTTCCTGCCATCAAGGCTAGTTTTATGTGTCGACAAGGCTGGGCAATGGGATGCCCAGACACTTGGTCAAACACTATCCTGAGTACAACAGTGAGTGTTTCTGGATGAGATTTACATTTGAACTGGCACCTGGTAAAGCTGATTGCTCTCCCTAGTGTGGGTGGGCCTCTTTCAGTCAGCTGAAGACTGAGAAGTTACAGAGCAAAAGGGCTGGCCTTACTTCAAACAGGGAAAACTATCTTCCTGATCCCCTTGAGCAGGGAGATCTGTCTTTTCCTGCTTTCTCACTCAAAATGAAACATCCAAGCTTTGTGGGTCTCAAGCCTGCAGGCCTCTGGACAGGAACAACACCACCAGCTTGCCTGGGCTTATACTGTCAGCTTCCATAATCACAGGAGCCAGGTTCTTATCAGAAGTCCCCTTCTTTCTCTGTATGCTGGTGGTTTTTCTGGAGAACTCTGACGAATACACTGGCCTAAAACATTGGAGGGAGATTTCTAATCCTAATGGCCTCTGCAGTTCCCAGTCTCGTAGCAGAGGTCTCAGGACTCACCTGCTGTTCTGCACCAGGGAGGACATAAAGCACAGTCTAGGTGCTGGCAGGCTCTTTACCATGTGAGCAGTTAGGGATTGTTTTGTATAGCCCAGGGCCCCCGCCAGGAAGTCTCAAGGACAGAATGCACCCAGGATGTGTCAGGACAGGGAGAACGGGGTGCTGAGAGCAGTCTCACTTTCACCCCAGTGCGCATGCCATACAACCACTTCACATGCTTGAGGCAGACAGGGCAGGCCCTCCTCCAGGAGTCCTCCCCAATGACCCTAACCTGGAGCACTGCCTGGGTACCACACTGACTGGCAAATGCCAGGCTCACTTGAAGCAGGCATCTAGCACTGACCACCACAACCCAGCCTGGGTGAGCCTGTCCCTTAAAGCTATAAAAGAGGCAGAGGCTGAGGTTGAGAAGCAAGCATACAGTCTGGAGGGTTAGTAGGCCCCCTACACCAATGGCAATGTCTTCCCAGAATGGAACAGTGAGACCAACAAGATGTGGGCAGTGGTCTCATCTGCTCCACCTCTGACTCACTGCCTCTAGGAGTGCCCTGATCTAAAGACTGAGGATCAGTTACACAACAGCAGACATGGGAGGACACACTATGCTGTCAGGTCACCTTCCTGCTCTGCTTGTTGTTATGGATCAAAGCGGCACCACATTTGTATGAGGCACCTGTACATGGGACAAAGACGCAGAGACATGTTTTTAGACATCAATGGCTTTATTCTAAAATTAATCCAAATTATTAAAATTATAGGTGAGGACATTCAGCAGAGGAGAGTTCATGGCAAGGACAAAAGCTTAAGTGAAAATAAGGCTAGTGAGACATAAACCAAGAAGAGGCTGTCACTGCCTGACTTCTGCCCACCCAGGCTATTGTCAGTGGCTAGCAGATCAGCCCCTGGTCACTGCTTCTGTGGTCCAGGTGAAGCTGCTGTATCCACCAAGAACCCACGGAGATGACAAAGGGACATGCAGCTGTGGGGTGGCTATCTGCATCCCAGGCGCTACCTTTCAGATCAGCCCAGCCTCCCAATGCAACTACACCCTGGCCTCTCTCAGGATCTACATGTGCTCCAGGCACCAGGCCATCTGCAGAAATACAGCAAAGACAGCACTCCTTGCTTTTATACTGGAAAAGTCAGAATGGGCCAAAAGCCAGAAGGAAAAGCTAAGGTAGCTAAATGACAGCCTTCAGACCCTTCCCTTTGGGAAGACTTCTCTTTCTTATTCAAAGGAACAAGATGTCTAGTGAGGATCATGTGTGTGAGGATCATCCAAGAAGCTATATCATCCCCCAGACCAAATGCTGGGCTTGAAGTCAGTGTCCTTTGGTAAGACAGAGCCACACTGCCCAGCAGGCAGGTGATCACACAGATGGCTTAACCCATCAGTAAGCTACAACCAGAAGTGAATGATGAAGATGGCAGAAAGCCTAAAACAGGGCCCTAGCCCCAGGGAACTAGGGCCCTGAATTCTAGACTTCCCCCAGACAGCTCTGACCATCACTCCTGGTGCAGATACAAACTAATCAGCTACCTATTAAAATGCATGGAAATGAGCCAGATTGTTGCTGTCCCTGTCAGCCTTAATGTCAGAGGTCACACACTATTTCGCCACCAGGAGGCGATCTATCCTCAGCAACCCATTCCCAAAGATAACCATCACTGTACTAGCAGTGATCTGTGTGCACCCAAGTGAACAATGAACACAAGCATCCACACTGATTATGGTTAGGAACATTTATTAAATTGCTTTTTAAGAGATTATTGCTGCAATTAGGAAGGGGACATGGAAAAGGTGAGGCTAGAAAGAAAAAAGATTTAAAAGAGGCAAGTACCATTTTCCAAGTATAAAACTGGTGATATTAATTGACATGGCAGTATATTCACAGGACTATTTACTTCTAATGTTGGAAACAAGACAGTATAGTTTCTGCAGAAGCCAATATGACATCTGCTAGCAACATGATACCATTAAGACACCTTTCCCACCTCTGCCACAAATTAGGTATTCCATGACATACAAATAACACATAAAATGAGAAACCTACAAAAGTGTTAAGTAAAACTAAGGCTCTTAATCATAAACTTAAGTGGCTACAGTAGGTCCCTTTGAAAAACACTATCACACCCCCCCCACAATCCCCAATGCTGTCACAGCACAAAGGAAGTGGCACAGGGTCTGGTCCTAGGGAGACTACAGGGCACAAGCTTCTCCCTTTGAGCGGCTGTCAAGCCACAGCAGTGCCTCTGGGTGGCTCCTGGTCCCTGGGCCACCTCCACGAGGCCCTGGAGACCCAAGACAGTTCTCGCACAGCTCTTGACCACAGCCACTTGTTCAAGGAGGAGCCCAACCGTTCAGCAACAGGCAGGAAGTGTGTGAGCTACAGATCTCAGCCTCTCCCAACACACACACAAACACCAACTACTCTTGAACCCCAAAATGCACTGCAACACATACAGGAGGGAACGGGACACAGACACAGCCCATCCTGGCTCTAGAATGACACGGTGTACTTATCACAGTGCCTGGGTGAGAAGCACAGTGCAGAAGAGTGCCTCCCCAGGCGTGCTCAGGAGCCTGAGGAGAAGCCTGGGCCAGCCTCTCTGAGCAGCCCTCTGGTGAGGTGGGTAGAGGACAGGTGCAGAGAGGCTGGCCATCCAGGAGTCCCTGAGAAGGCGAAGGAGACAGAGCCAAGCTCCTCCCGACCTGTCTTAAGTGCTCTCCTACCCACACAGCAACCTCTAGGACTGGTCCCTTCCCCTAGGGCCAGGTCAGGAATAGTTCACAGCTCACTGATGGGAAGAAAGGCACACAGTAGGCTATTAATAGGGCAGGGCAATGGCTCGATCTGAATTAGGGCTCCAAAAGAAGAGAGTAGGAAGTGGGCACAAGGCTTGGTCCTATCCCTGTACCACCCTGAGCAAATAGTCTCAGAAAGGAATTCCAGGCCCTAGGCCATAATGGGTGCTGGCCACCATACTTCCCTATTCCAGAATGTTTATCCATCCTCTGCTGCTCCCTTTCAGCCAGGGCTGAGGAACATCTCGTACCTGAGGCCAAACTGCCATAGTACCTTTGGAAGCTGAATAAAGGGGAAAGAGGCAGAAAGACACACTAATGGAGAGCGAAAGCGTCCCCTGCACCCTCCTCACACCCACTAGGGTAAGTGAAGGCAACTTGGAGAAGTGCTTTGAGCTTCTACTTCAGACAAACATACTTGCATTACATGATGGCTTAAGGCAATGGGGGATGGGAGGCCCACCACCAACTTCGGTGGCACACATTTGAACCTGGGTGTTCACCTATGCTACTATTTGGGAAAACACAGGAAAGGTCTGGCTTCTGCTCATTACCACTCAGGGGAGGGCTCAGGTGTGCTCTGGCCACTGCCACTTCAAGGAGGCAGCATGACAGCCAGAAAGTCCTAGATTCTCTGGAAACCACGTTCTCTTCCTCTTCCATGGAAACAAGAAGAAACCAGTGGGAGCATCATTACAAACAAGCACCTCCAAGACAGTGGCAACCAAGGTCAAATGGGGCTTGCAAGCACAGACGAGGACAATGGAGCACTGCGAACCCTGCCATGGAAGACAATCAGGTGTGCTCCAGTAGTACATAATAGAGAACAATGACCTGGCCAACCTATGTCCTGGAATAAGATGTGATGAAAGCAACTCTAAGAGAGACAGCTGACCCATTCTTAAGAAGCAGAGGTCTGAAAAAGCCTCCTGCTTAGTATGCACCTAACACCCATCTGGGGAAACATCTGTTACAGAAATGCCTCCCACCTGGCAGCCAAAACATCTGTCTGAGGTAGCAAGAACACCCTTTTGCTATCTCAAAGCTTCCCATAGGATTCACGAGCGGTCAGAGCCGCCACGCAATGATTAAGATGAAAGCTAGAGAAGTTAGAGAAGAAAGTGGTTAAAATAATTTCTAGGGTACCATCTACAACACGGCAGATTTGCCATCCAATGGAATCCTTTAGGGTCTTCAAATTAAAAACCACAAAAGGTAGCAAAAGGAAGAACAAGAACCCTGAGGCTGAAGCCGTCTTATGGTCTGTCTCATTGTGCTCTATGGAATCAGGGCCAGATGTCAAAGTTGTGCATGATCTGTTCCCTACCCTAGAACCTTCTGAAGCCCAGAAGCCCTCGGAACTAGAAAGGACTTGAGCTCAGCGGGGTCTTGGGGAACCATTCATCTGGCCACCCTGGGTCACAGTGTCCGTGCTGTACAGGTTGTCCAAGAAGACTGAGGAGAGTTCCGCAACCAGGTTCCTGTCAACAGATGCCTGGGCCATGCCATAGATGGCACCCTACAAATCCAACAACACACTATTAGTGGTGATGAGTATAGGAACAAGGGCAGAGCTGTGGTTGTCACCCCTTCTTCCTAGATTTCCATATGTACCCACCCCCCAATTCCAAGCCCAGGCATCGTTCTACTAGAGAAACCACTGACTTAGTACATTTTTCACAAGTACTTCCCAGTCTGCCTCTTTCTAAGGGATTTATATGCTGATTGCCTTTTCTATGTCAAAAATTTCTTTTTAAAGGGATACAATCACCCCCTGCTTTTGCAGAACTGTTTTGGATTACAAGGTGCTTTTTATATAGTCTGTCACATCTGAGACATCCACCAGCCCTGGGGATGGGGGAGAGAGATCAGCAGCAACAGTTAGCCAATAAGGAGAGAGGGCTGTTGTTAAGAGGCAGTCAGGAACAGACTCCAAACGTCTCAGTGTTTCAAACCCCGCAAACCAACCTCCAACCCCTAAAGGTCCAAGGAGGAAAAAAATCTTCAGGTGTCCTTACCATTCCTGTAGTCTTTGCTTTAGGATTCTTCATGATTTGGGTAACAGATTCACGGATATCCTTTAGGAACTGGATCACTACTCGCTTCCGGGTATGCACTAATGTGATGCAGAAATGAATACTGTGGGAGGAGAAAGAGAGAGGAGGGAAGAGAGGGAGGAAAGGAGGAAGGGACAGGGAGAGGGAGGAGAGGGGAGGGGGAGGGAAAAAGGGAGGAAAGGGAAGGTAGAGAGGAAGAGGGAGAAAGAGACGGAGAGGGAGAATATGAATGAAAAGTCATTGACTGCCTCTTCCCATTATTTCTATTGCTCCCAGTGCTGGGAATTAGAGTTCTCAAACACTTGGGTCGTCAAGCATCATGGCTTCTTAGAATGATCAACAACTGTCCTAAGAAAATGAACACAGATGGTATTCTGTTTAGTCTCCCCCCATAAACTATCAATCACAATTCCTTTAACCATGTGACCACCAGTGGGACGCTTTTATCTTAGATGGTAAGCCCTGAAGAGGAGAGGACCTATGGCTAGGGTCTTGAAGGACTTTAGAGTAATGAAGAAAGGCTAACTCTCCCTGGAGGGAGGACAGGGTATAGGGGAGAGTCCAGATGGGGCTGGCAATGGCAGTAACCTGCAAAAGAGTACGCTGGACATAAGGGACACCGAACAGATCCATTCAGCTGAAGCAAAGGAGTTAGTGGCATCATGAAAGATTACGTTAGAAACGCATATTGAAGAACACAATTGCAGGCCTGAATGATCAAAGACCCTCTAAAGGGTTTGAGCTAAATATGAGCCAGGTAACAAGTGTCTTAAATAAACAATTTGATGTGGACTGCAGAGTACAAAGGCTTGAGAGAGTAAGGGAATCATAACTGTCAACCACTCGTCTCATGGGGATGGGACCCAATACTACCACAGTTTAAAGCTAATGCTGTTATTCCTTGTGTCTAGTAACTCCAGGTGGCAAGACAGAAATCCCACTCATAATACAGTTGCTACTGAAGTGCTGGTGTCTAGCTGCCAAACTCTGTACGTCAGGTTACCTTGTTCCCCAAGTTCTTTAAGAGTCATGGAGCAAAGGAAGGGACAGAGAGGCTTACTTAAACATACCCGGGTGGGAACTGCAACTGGTTCAAGTTCCACCCCTTAGCAGTCATCAAGTTAGATAGTCGGTATATGTCGAAGTCATGAGAACCCAGAGCAATGACTGACACCTGAGGATCCCCATAAACGAAGATGCCTTTGATACTTTCCAGTCTGAAAGCAAAGAAACAAAAAGAAAACTCAGCCACATACAGTCCTCTAATCATCATCTCTTTAATCATCCAAAGTTTTCATAACACAATCTAACCTTCTGGGGCCTTAGTCTTCTTGTCTTCTGCACTAAGGAGGCTATGCTGGGATTGATGGTTCTTACAGAGATCAGAGTCACAGGCAGAACATCAGAAATATTCCAAGGCCTAAACCCCACCTAGACCTAATGAATCAGAGCCACTGGCTTCTGTGGTCTTCTATCCCACTCCCAAGTCACAGCAGAGAAGGGAAGCTTCTCCTCCCGCCAGTGCCAACTGAAGATGCCATCCCAACCCTGCTCTCTCAGGAGACAGCAAAGGGAGTAGGGCTATGGGTGAGCCACCAGGCAGATGCCCTGAGTCAACTAGCAGAGAAAGCAAGAGACAAGGCAGAAACCCCATCTCCCACACATACTCTGACTTCAGGAAGCGAGTGGTTTTGATGATCTGTCTGGTGGCTTCAATATAACCGCTCTCACCAAGATGCATCAAGGCAGCCCAACAGGCCGCTATGATGCCACCAGGCCGTGAACCTGCGATGGTCGGGGAAGCGTAGATGCCACCTGGCCAATCTGTTTCAACAAAGAACTGGTAGCTCCTGTACTTCTTCTCACTGTACACCACCACCGACGATCCTTTGGGGGCATAGCCGTACTGCGAAGAGAAGTAGACATGTGAGAGTGCAGCTCTGCCTGGCTGGCCCCATCCCAGAGCTCCATGCAAAGCAGCTCCCACCTCCTCTTCCATTTCTCTGTGATGCTTCCCACTCAGTTAAGAGTTCAACCTTAAGAGTGTTAACTGGTGGGAGGAACTTCAGGGATGAAGTTCAGGTCTTCTCTGTCAGGGGTGAGGAATCTCCATCATCAGAGTTGGTTGGGTTAATGGGTTTCCTCCCCCTTTTGCCCAGTGTGTAGTTTTTTCTTATTTAAAATCTTTCTCTGGGGCAGCATGTCAAGATGGAAACAAGAATAAGTTTCTACTGGAAGACACAAAAGAATCATAATCTGACCCACTTCCCATCCTTTTCACTTGGTATTATACTTCTTAGGGACGTAATGGTGCTCTGGATCTAAAAACAATTTAATCCAGCTTACAGTGTATGTTTGGTTTTCTCATAGAAGAAGCTAACCTGGAACTAACTGCATTCCCAGACTCATACAGAAATGAATGGTTATGGGAAAAGAGCACCGGTGCTGTCTGGTGGTAAAGCAAACAGATTCTTGCTGAAAATTTGTTATAGATCATTTAGAGTTTGAAAAATAGGTCTTGCCAGGCATGGTGGCACATACCTGTAATCCCAGTACTCAGGAGGCTGAGGCAGAAGCATTGCAAATTCAAGGCCAGCCTAGGCTACGTAGTGAGTTCCAGGCTCGCCTAGCCTATGTAAAAAGACCCTGTCTCAACAAACCAAAACAAAAAACTACCACTAAAAGAAAAAAACAAAAAACAAAAACAAAAAACCAAGTCTTTACTACACTCAAAAGCTTTGAAAATGCAATCAAAACCAGGCACACATTGCTGAGGCTACTAATACGTCTTCCATATCTGGATACATTTCCAATAGAGCTGACAAATGACCTAGTTTTCATCTTAGTCCACCAAGAGTGGCAGGCACAGACATCAAACATCATAAGCAAAATGCTCCTGAGCACATTGGTTTGCTCTTCCCAAAGGACTCCTCCATCAGCACTCTGTGGTTCAGGTTCAGGGCCCCACAGTACAGAACAGCAGGGTCTAAGGCCCCCTGTCAGGAACCCCAGCATTGACCATTACCTCCTCCTCCTCTACCTCCAATGGCCTCAAGGACTTAGGGACTTTCGTCTCAAGGGCCAAGGTTACACAGTCAAATTGACAGGAAATTCTCTTAGCCAACATGAAGCAAAGGTAAGAGGCTTCTTTTCACTACTGCTTGTCACTTCCACCCCTATCTTGTGTCACTTAAATACTTGGAGGTGGGGGGACTAATCCTTTAACCAATTAATGTTATGTATAGCAGTCAAAATAACCAACTGTTAGCATTTGGTCTCCTTAACTCACCTTATGGGTATCAGCTGAAATGCTGGTCACGCCTTTCACTCGGAAATCAAACGGCTTCTTCAGTGGGTACCCTGCTTTCTCCATAAAGACGATGAGGAAGCCTCCCAGGCAAGCATCTACATGAAGAGGTATCTTGTATTTGACGGCCAGCTAGTTCCAAAAAACAAAGAACACAAGAGAATTTCACTCATGGCCCTGTAATAGATTTTCTGCAAGACATGGGTGGAAAGGTGGGCTATAAACACAAGGCTATTCTGTACCATGTCTCCAATGTATTAAAAACTGGCTGTTTTTGCATTCCTAACAAAGTTTGCCTGTAGCCATACCACCCTGGCACCTAATCCCATCAGATCTCAGAAGCTAAACAGGGTCGAGCCTGGGTAGTACTTGGATGGGAGACTGCCTGGGAACACCAGGTCCTGTAGACTTGGGAGAAGGACCTGGCAACATACTCCCAAAAAACAGTCAGCCATTGAAAAAACTATGAATAGCAGGGAAACACTGACATAGGGCCGGGCATGGTACAGTGTGGGGGAGTGTTTTATCTCTGGTACACAGGGTCACTATGAGTTAGTCCGACTCAATCGCACCTAACAACAATGACAAAGTTTATCTTTAAATCATATTTAGCCTTCAAAAGAATTCACCTGAAATGTGCTATCTACTTTATTTTTGAATATGCATGACTTCAACTTCCCTGTACCATCAAGGGGGAAATAAGCAGAGCCCTGTTTAGGCAGCCTCTGGAGAGGACTGGAGGGAAGGTCCTGCTTCAGTTGCTGTGGCAGGGGGAGGGAAAGGAGGTGCTGTGGGAGAGCATACCGAATGCCACCTGTGGGGGTCATGTTACTAATGCACATTACTTTCCAGTGTGAATCTAAAAATCAAGAATATTTCAGACTACCTAGTTTAAAAGCAGGCCTGGGCCATGTACCACTTCTCCCCCAAAGCAGACACCAGTGATTTTCAGAGGCTCCAAACAAAGCTGCAGGCCTTCCTCTAAGGCTGATGACAGCTACTCAGCCCTGCTGTGGTCAAACCTAAAATCAGAACTGCTTCTCTTTTTAAGTACTGCACCATTATTTTCTATTCTAAAATCTCAATCTGACTGTCATAGTAGCCCAGTTCTCTCATCACCTTGGCCACTTCGGTGACAGGATCCATCACACCATGAGGAAAGCCAGGGGCAGAACAGACGAGCATAGCGGTGTTCCTAGAGATGGCTCTTCGCATTGCCTAAGGATTTAAAGTTTAAGGGAAAATGAGAATCTATGTCACAATTATTCCTTTCTTCTGCTGCAAGAGCAATGTGGGCCACTGGCTTAGGGTCTGGGTCCACTGACACCCCCTCCATCACTGCAATCTGGAGAAGCCTGCCTCCTACTATGGGGCAGGACACAGACAGGTCCACATGGGAAGCTGCCTGAAAGCACAGGAAAGAACACCAAGACCACTGTGGGTGTGTAAACAATACTGAGCTCGGAGGACAAGAGCAGACACTAAGTCTCAGCCTTACCTATCTGCAATGAAACCATGACTTACTAAGGACTTAACCTCGCAGTCTGTTTCCGCATCTGTGATTGCAATAATGTAACAGCTTCCACAATTCTGATAGCATCCTGACTCTAGAAAATTCCTCACACAAATGTGAGTGATAAAAACAATTATTATGACAATAATAATCCTAGTTTAGGCCAAGCAAAGCCACAAGGAGTCTTGGAGCAAGTTTATCCACTCATTTTACCAATAAAGAAAAAAAAGTGATTGGGCTCAAAACAAAACCCAGGTCTCTAAGGTCCCATGTTAGGGGCCAGACCATCCGCCTCTTACAACTCACAAATCTGTGAGGCAGTCTAAGAAGCAGTTGTCACCATTGCAGTGGTGACTTTTGCTGCTCCAACCACTCCAGTCTGAGCAGTGGAGCCCCTCTGTGTGTGACCAAAGAGGTACTCAATGTGGCCTGCATTCTGCCTCCGTGCCTTCTGAGGACTCACCCGCACATCTACCTCCATCATCTTGTTCAGTGCAACTCGCACAATCTTCATCCCAAAATAACTGGCTGCTTTGTCGAATGCAGCATGGGCACTGAGAGGAGCCACACTAGATGAGGGGGGAAGGGGAGAATAATGAAACAAATCAGAACACGATTCAAGAGAAAACACAGCAGCTCATCTAAACCACCAGCAGTAACTTCTCATTATTTTTCCTCAAACTATTACAAGTGTTTATATTGTTTTCTAAGTGTAAGCAAAAAGAGGCCAACTGATGTTCTGGAGATACCTCCTCTCTTCTATTTAGAAATTGTTTTGGCAACGGGAAGAACTCAGAAGTAGTTCCATATGGATGGAGCCAAAGCATAAATTAGGCCTGGACAAAAGCAAGGGACAGAGGGCTGGGATTAGAGAGTATAAGGCAGAGTTTTCTCAGTGCTGGCTACAGAAAGGTACCTTAAGAAGCTTGCTTCCTGACACATGTCCCAGCAGACCATGAGGCTGCCGGCAGGGACGTGAAAGCAGCACTCAAGCGTCAATCAGGCCAGTGGCCCTTCCAACTCTGAAAGATCACAAACCTATGAGAAACCAAAAGCCCCATTTCTCCTACACAGTTGGAAATAGTATTTCAAATAGTATAGAAAGAGGAAACAGAGTCACAGGTACATATTTACTTTCAGACTTCACTCACTCTCCTCTTACAATTACTCTGTTCCTTTTAAGAGAGAAAAATCTCTATTTTGAGTAAGTACCAATCACCAAAGATTTACATATGAAAAAGTTGCAGCCTGATTTGTTCTCTTAGGGTAAATATGAGTCATAGCCTGAGACCCATGTGCAGTAAAAACTCCTTAGTCACTGACACTTGCAGAAAAAAAATATTAACCCAAAAGGTATAGCATAAATACATTACACAGAAGATAGTCTAGAGAAAAAGATGTGACCAAACACTAAAATTATGTCTATAAGTGGCAATGTGAGTAAATCTCAAAAATATCTTTTATATTTTTTCTTCCAGAAACAGTGCTCAGGCTAAAATTTTCCTAGGGAACACCTAAGGCAGTATTTAAGAAACTTTCACTGAATGAAAATAAACAGTTTTCCTTAGGCTCCAGATAACTTATAATCCAAATCACAGTATTCAAAGATATAGTCCCCTAGCTGCCACTTCTGAAAAGAGGATGTCATTCTTGCTTATAGTATACACCTTGCATAAACTTGCAGGGTTAGGAATGGTCTGTAATAGTAACTGGCTGATCCATTTTGAATTTTGCTGGATGCAAAAGGGTAAAGGCAGAAGGGCCAGGCAGGGGAAAGAAGACTAGAGTCACTGGAGGATGAGAAATAGCAGGGATACAGAATGGTCTGTAATAGTAACTGGCTGATCCATTTTGAATTTTGCTGGATGCAAAAGGGTAAAGGCAGAAGGGCCAGGGCAGGGGAAAGAAGACTAGAGTCACTGGAGGATGAGAAATAGCAGGGATAATGATTAACAAGACTCAGTTTCATACAGCATTACTCCAAACAGACAATCTCAGAGGGGGGAAGAGCTACACATACGTACATTTCTGGAGTTTTGATACCATTCTCTAAGGCCAGGTCCCGATAAGCTTTGCAGGCCATTAGGATGCTTTCTGTCCCCCCAGAGGTCATCTATAACAAAGAAGAGATGCCATCTGTATGGATGAGTTAGGAACAAATATCATGCTTGATGCAGAAACAGATAACTACTTGGATGCATGCTGCAGAACACATACTGCTATGTCTTACCGGTGGAAAATTTGGCTTTGTTCTTAAGCCAAATTTTGGTTCAGAAGAAGAACGAAAACTACTAAATAAGAAAAAGTAGGAGCTAATGGGGCTGGGATTTAGCTCAGTTGGTAGAGCGCTGCACTGCAGTCTCTGAGGTCCCGAGTTCAATTCCCAGCACCACAAAAATGGGAGAGGGACCTGGCAATCCACTCCCAAGGCAATCCTGAAACAGTCAGGCATTGAAAACCCTATGAGGGTCACTATGAGTCGGATACCTACTCGACGGCACCTAATAACATCAGGTGGTTGGTTTTTTGGGGCTGGGATTTAGCTCAGTTGGTACAGCGCTGCACTGCAGTCTCTGAGGTCCTTAGTTCAATTCCCAGCACCACAAAAATGGGAGAAGGGCCTGGCAATCCACTCCCAAGGCAATCCCGAAACAGTCAGCCATTGAAAACCCTATGAGGGTCACTATGAGTCAGATATCGACTCGATGGCACCTAACAACAACAACAACAGGAGCTAACAGTTGGGTGTGGTGGTGCATGCCAGTAATCTTGGTACTGAGGAGGCTGAAACAAGAGGATCACAAGTCTGATGCCAGCCTGGGCATAGAGTTCCATGTCAGCCCGAGCTACAAAGCAAGACTGTCTCAAAAAAACAAAACAAACCGAAACAATGAGTAAGTGCTTGGCACTAGACAAACACATATTTGCCCAGATCCAACCTATTCACATTCCACTTACATTTCTGTATTAATTCATTGATTTTCACATAACATAGATCATTTTATGCCATTCAAAAATACCAAGATTGTTTGGTTTGGTGTTTTTTTTTTTTCTTTTTAGTGCAGGGGATCAATCTTAGGGCACTGTGCGCGCTAAGCATATGCTCTACCACCAAGCCACAGCCCCAGGCCAGGATTATTGCATTTAAAAGTTCATTGCCTGAACTGGGCATAGTGCTGTGTGCCTATAGTTTTAGCTACTTGGGAGACTGAGGGAGGAGGATCACTTAAGCCTAGGAATCTGAGGCCAGCCTTGGCAACAAAGCAAGATTTCATCTTTAAAAAAATAAATAAATAAAAAATTAAAAAGTTTATTTTCAATAAATGTTGAAGAATATGAAATTTTTAAGTTATAATTTTGGAAAATTGTGCAATATTTAGAAGATCAGAAAAAAACATTCAGACTTTCCAAAGTGAACTTGTGGTTTTGACAAGTTCAAAAGAGAAAAAAGCAGAAGTTTCTACTTGGAATTTTGTTGCCTTACCAAAAGAAAAATCCTAATATTTTTAGCTGAAGTAAAAATATTCCTAAAGATAGGTCTAGACTCTCCCCTCAACCCCGACAGACCAATTTCTTTACCAGAGTGCAAACAAAAAAATGCAGAGGCTCTCCTGTTTTCCTCACTGGACAACTAACTCATGCAGGCAGAGGACAATCTATTCATAACCCAATTCCTAGTACTTAGCCTAGTGGCTGATACCTAACGGACCCTCAACCAATACTTCGTTTTTTGTTCTGTTTTCCATTTTTGTTTTTGTTTGGTTTTTGAGACAGGGTCTCACTATGTAGCCCCAGGATTGCCTCAAACTCAGTATCCTCCTGCCTCCACCTCAGGAGTGCTGGGATTACAAAGTTGTGCCACCATTCTTGGAAATCAATACTTCTCGAAGTCTGACTTGACTCTCAGTAAACTGTGAATGCCATAGGCATAGCATAGTCGCCTGGCTTTTTGATAATATCTTGGAATAAATAATTCCAAAACAACCAAAACGCTATAGTACTGAGCTGGCAGAACATCTTAGGATCAGCATCTCTGAAGAGTCATATAATCTTTAGGTTTTCCTTTGCACAGGCGAGAAAAGTGAGTCTTAGGGGAATTCACTCAATGTCACATATTAGCATCCCCTAATAAGAAGTAAAACTTTCTGTTTGGGTATTTAGTGTAGCTTAATATGAGATGGAATGAGAGTATGTGGTTACTAAGCTTTCCTAATAGCCACATACAAGATAAAAATACCATTGAATACAGAATCCTGACAGACAGGAGTTATATGGAAGATTAACTCAAAAAGGTTATTCTTTGATTTAGGAAGCCTTTATGAAATATGTGACCATCATCCACAAAACAAGATATGGAACATGGGCGTGGGACCCATTTGCAGATATCTGCATTTCTTTGTTAAAGAAGACAAAGTGTTTATAGTTGAGATCAGCTCTACAAACCAGAAGCATGTCCTAGGGTCTAGCATAAAACCTCAGAGTGTAACATGAGGAGCCAACACAACTGTGAAGAAAGTCAGGAAATGACCAGCAAAGTCGAGTCTCTGGTGCAACAATCTCTTACTAAGGTCTAGTAATGACCTTAGCAAAAGTATTTCCAAATTCCTAGTCACCCATGTCACATGCTTCATCTTTAGGCTAATAACTAATCAAATTAACACAATTATTTTTGATGGGAAAACACTGGTTGGTGTATTTTTGACTATAAAAACAGGTATACGTAAACTCTACTTCTAATTGTTTTTTCTTTTCTTCTTCTTTTTATTTATTTTGCAGAACTGAGAAGGTTGAACCTAGGGCCTCACACATACTTTGCAAGTGCTCTACTACTGAGTTGCACCCCAGCCCTTTAATCTTTTTTTTTTTTTTTTTGAGACAGTCTCCTTACATTCTGGAGGCTGTCTCTGGCCTTGAATGTGCAATCCTCATGCCTCTACTTTCTGAGTCACTGGGATTACAGGCATTCACCACTGAACCCAGCCTAATTTTTATTTCTAGTCCTCAAATTCTGTGCTTAAAAATGTTGTTACTCTTCAACTTCTCTGCATTCTCTACATCCAAAGAAAAATGGAATTGTAAAGAAAATGGGGGCCTCAGTTAACTACTTGTTATGCTATTCAATCTTGTTCAATTTGTACAGAAACTCTCACTCTGTATATATGTACAGAATGCACACACACATACACACACACACGTATGTATTTCAGACAAAATAAATTTTTTTTTCTTTCAGATGCTGTTGGACCTGATGGCATTTGTGTAAACCACGAGTGTTCCACCTGGCAACCCAATTTGTTTTGGTGCATGAATTCACCTGTTATCCCCTGTACCTACGGCATATGTTTAAGGTTGAAGAACAAAGAACGAGACATGCATAAGACCCTTACTGTGGAACAGTTCCTACTCAACACAGAACTACTACTTCACCAAAAGCATTTCATCAAAAGAGAGATAAACAGAGAGAGAAGGACAGAAACAGATACAGACACAGAGAGAGACCAAGAGAGGATAAGGAAAACAGAAATGTTACCTTATAGAAGTCTAAATATAAGAAGTGACTGGGGGTCAGACTCTATCCTCCCAATCCCTGCCACAGCCACTAAAGAAGATAATAATGGAAGAGACAGCAGTTAACTGGAGCAATACAAAAAGCCCCCGGAGTTGGATTTCTGAGTTATATGAAAGACTGAAAGTACTCAATATCTGAAGGAATGAATGAAAGAAAGGAAAGAAGAGAAAGAAGGAAGAAGAAGGAAGGAAGGGAGGGTGGGTAGGTGGGTGGGTCAAAACCTGAAATAACAAAAAGCAAATAAGGAAAGATAATCAAATGAAATCAATTTTAAATCCTGGCAATCAAAAAAGAAAAGGAAGAAAAGGAAGAGGGAGAAATAATAGTAGACAGCAGAAGCAGAGGTACAGCAAAACAGTTCTTACTCAGCCTTGTAAAGGGCACTGAGGAGCCAGTAAAATCCTGAGCTTTCTCCTAAGTACCTCCCAGAGCTTCAGAGAAGCAAGCAAAGGGGTTTCCTTATCTTCTTCCTCCTCTGATGGATGGGAGATATGGCTGCTAGGGAGAAATGAGCAACATGGGGAGAGAAAGCATCAGGCTCAGTGAAGACTTCAGGAATAAGGTGTGGATCAGAACAACTGTCCAAGCTCAGAGTGTATTATTCTCTTAAGTTGGGCAGAGACAACTTTTAGTAGACTCTCAGAAGAACAGACCCAGAAATTCTAACACAGACAGAACAAATCTTTAGCTGAGCCCTGCTTCCAACCAAATGGTGTCAGACAAGAAGTCACCCACGGAAAGAACAAACAGATCATTTAGTGCAGGGGTCCCCAATCTTTTTGGCACTGGGGACTGGTTTCACGGAAGACAATTTTTCCAGAGACAGGGTGGGAGGATGGTTTTAGGCAATGAACCAAGGAGGAACGGATATAAATACAGATGTGATTTGCTTGCTCATCTGTCCTTATCTCCTGCCATGCAGCCCAGTTCCTAACAGGCCATGGACCAGTACCGGTCTTTGGCCCAGAGGTTGAGGACCCTTGTTCTAGAGAAAGCCACCCCAAGATGAGCCAAAATGAAAAAAAAAAGGTTAAATATCCTATATGGGCAAAGGAGTATGCAGCATGGAAAATAAAAGCCCAACTAAGAAGGGAACAAGCCAGAACAGAAGGCATATCTTCATAAATTTCTTACCATAGGACAGGATCATAAGATCATAACTCAAGACAAAGGCTCAAAGACTGGACAGTGAAACAAGATGAGACCACAGATCGACAAAAGCCAAGTAGCAAATGGCACCAATACAGAACCAATGAACACATCAGGAATAGCAAAAAACATGGCTAAGAATAACAATTCTGATTTAGAGAAAAAGTCTGACATAAGTTTAGTTAGCCCAGATTAAAAAGAGACTGAAAGGTTAACGGCACTCCCTACTTTGAGAGCTATGTTCCTATAGCCAGAGACAAGCAAAACAGAGAATGATTGGGACAGGTGGAAATCTATGAAATCATATGAACACCCAAGTAACCTAGAAAAGACATGAGGATGAGAAGATTCAAGATGGAAAGGGACTTTCAAATATATAAGGACCTGTCATGGGCAAAAAAAACAATTATGGAGCTTCTATTTCCAGCAATATACATTAACACCCCAAGCAATTCTTCCAACTAAAGTAACTCAAGACTTGATAAAACATATTTAGAAGTTTATATCCACCACTGGGGTAATAGCCTAAACCCCAAAAACAAAGCAAAATCCAGAATCTTGTAAGACAAAGCAACTGCCAAAGCTAGCTTTCCCTGAAAGATGCCAAACCATGGGGCACAAGAATGGAACATGGACAAGGAGTACTCTGAGGGCCTGTCCAAGGTCAGAGTCTAACAGGAGATAGCTAGAAACCCTCACTCTTAGGTATACAAGAAAACAAACTTCATTAGTACGCTTGAAGATGGCTTTTCTCAAGCTGACACTCAGGTAAAGAATGTGCAAGAAGCCTTGATGTGAGTTTGTGATCTGAATTCACTCTCCCTCTGTGGTACAAAATGACAAGCTGAGAAGCGGACTTAAACTGGCTCCAATGTGGGAGTGATCTCCACAACTTTCCATCAACTGGCAAAAGTAATTAAAAATGTTCTCTGAAAGAACTTAACTTCAGTCTGGGTTCAAAGAATCCATGTAGGTTAAGTTCCCAGGAAAATAAGTGGTTCATATGGTTAATAAATACACACACACACACACACACACACACACACACACACACACACACACACAAATAAGATATCCCGAGTGCAAAGTGCAAAACCAGACAGGTAAGACACATAGATATTATAATTATCAGACATAGACTATGTGTAATATG